>PVJO010000169.1:0-297477 GCA_004026905.1 Hystrix cristata
CACGAGACAATTTTTTCCAAAATTTGTTTATATGCACATATTTTCTTTTCAAAATTGAGAACGTGTGTGTCCTGTCTTATTACATAACCTCCTATCATTAAACATCATGCATTTGACTGCATTCTTATATTTTTCATAAAAGAAGTTATTCTTCCCTTCTGTGATTATGATTATAAATTTAGTTTTTCCACAATTTTACTTTCTTGGAAGAGTGGATATGTATCTAAGTATTTCTTTAAGAAAATTATAAGAGACAAAATCATATTATTAAAGAATATGAACATTTCTAAGGATTCTTGTTCAATGTGGCTAAATTCCTTCTAGAAAAAGCAAACTCAATTCTATTCCTACCAGTAATTTCTGAAAATGTCCACTTTCTAGGGTCCCCCCCTACTTAAAGCTATGCTTGTTATCTCTTCACTATTTCGATATTAGAAAAAGTATTAATCACAGTTTTATTATATATGGGTTTGGTTATCAGTAAAGCCAAATATTCTTCTCCTATTTCCACATTATATATAGTCCTTTTGGAGAAAAATTATTATTTTTATCATTCACGTGTTCATTTTCCTTATTGATTTTAAAGGTACAAAGTTCTTCCTTACATTGTATTTGTAAAGCAATAAATTTTGACTCATAATTTTAGTACAATATTTTCTTCTACTTTATCAGACAGAATTTTCTCCATAATAGTTAATTGTCATGGTATAGTGGTGATAGAAGTATATTTGTCTTTTTTCTGACATTATTGGAAATATTTTTTTTAATGTTACAACTTTTAAAATAATGTTGACTGTTGATTCCAGGTAGGTGATCTTTATTACCTTAAGGGAGAAATAGCTTTTGCAAAACAACCATGATTTACTTCTTTGAAAAATAAGAAATACATTTTAAATATTAATGGCTATTCTGATTTAACTGTTTGACCCACTGAACTGACAAGTCATATGTTAGCTTAATAGATTAATGGAAATCTATGCTTGCATTTTTAGGATAAAATCAACATCATGAATAGTAAATAACGCAAAGTTAAAAAGATATTTAGGAGTTTTGCATTCATACTCTTAAATGTGACTGCTCCATGATTTTATTATGAGTTATTAAAATAGACTAAGTTGTTAATAGGTAATCAATATGTATTTGTGTACATGTCCATATTGGACAAAAGTTGTTGACTTTAGCAGTTACGCAGTTACACATATATTGATTAACTTTATGAAATAAAGTAAATTTTAATATCTGAATGATCATTTTGAATAATCTGAAAATTCTCATTCTGCACACATAAACATTACACTTTGTCAAACTGTATTTCATGTAAAGTGTGATCAATTGAAGAAAAGGTTAAAAATTTAAAAATAAATGTCAAGATTTCTCAAAATTATTTTTCTCACACTTCATTTTCTGTGAAATACCTAATGTGACTTTCCCAAGTGCCAAATGTATGCCAGAATCACATATTAAATTATCAGTCAAGAGAGTCAAGCTGTGCCAAATATGTTTCCCTGTCTATCCATAAAAATGGTCTTTTGTTTTCCTATTTAACAGTGTTAAAAACTATTCAGATATTGAGACAACAAAGGTCATTCTCCTGTTCTATATTCAACGGCTTAGAACAGTTTGACATATTTCATATTCATTACTGGAACAAACTATAGCAAAAGCTTTTTTGCCATTATTTATTTTACTGGTCATAGTTGAGAAATTTTTTCCTTTAATATTTTTCAAGGAAGAAAGAAAAAAATTCTAACTGTCCAATGTGTTACTGTTTAATGATATGCTGAAAATCTTGGCATGAAAAAAGTGAGTTATTCCTCTTGACTGAGGAGAAAAAATAAAAACAGAAAAGAATACAAATTACATAAACATTAGGTCATAATTTTGACATTGGGTAGTTCTGCATTCTAATAATTGGAAAGGAATGTAGCCTTATATTTTTTCAACTTAAAATCTCTGTAGAGTGATGAAGATTCTCTCTCCCAGTGCCATTTCTAACCCTTCGGGTTGAGACGGTGGTCCCCTCTCCTCGCCTTCAGTCCTCTATTTGTACCTTGATCTTGTTTCTGTCCCTTTGCACTGAAATGATTGTCTACTTACATTTCTCTTTCAGGAAATACAAGTTGTACTACCTGTGTCATCCATACCACAGGACATTAGGGACAACTACTAGCTATAGACAGAAAATTCACATCTAATCATATTATTTGATATCTAGAAAAGGTTGTTCTTGAAAGAATTTAGAGAAGACACAGAATGGATGAAATTTACAAACAGGATAATGTTTATATATAATCTCTATCATTGCCTGGAATGAGATGATTTGCAATAAACTACTCACAGCTATAAAATCAAACCCATTTCACAAAAACAACTATTAGAATATTGTCAACTATAGGACCTTAATCAAAAAATTTCAAGTGGGGGAAGACCTCTTTAATCTTTCTCTCCTAGCGATAGCCATGTGTAAATCAAATTTATTTCATAGAACCCAAAGTTAGAGTTAGCAGTAAGTTAGAAGTCACCTGGCATAATTCAGCTACCAGAGCTTGTGCCGCGCTAACCATAAAAAACTCACTGTGGAAAGTCACATGAAACACAGTTTCAATGTGCTAGGTTGTACAGCAAGCATTTCAAATGAGTTATTTCCCATCAACGGATGAATGGATAAAGTAACTGTGGTTTACATAAACAATGGAATTTTATTCAGCCATAAAAAAGAATGAAATCCTATCATTTGCAGCAATGTGGATGGAACTAGAAGACATTTCGTGAAATACACCGGGCACAGAAAAACAAGGGCCCCACGTTCTGAGTAATATGTTGTGATAGTTAATCGCGACAGTGAATTGCATTGAGAAACACTTAGGAAATTAGCAGAGCACACTTCTTGGCGTGTCTGTGCGGGTGTTTCCACAGATGGTTGACGTGGGGGATAGCAAACTGGGAGGGTAGGGAGACTCCCCTGAGATTGGGTGGCACCATCCAATAGGGCAAGGCCCAGATAGAAATGATGTAGGAGGAGGAGGAAGTGCAAAGAGCAGTCTGTCTTTTCTTTCTCTCTTTGCTTCCTGGCTGCCATAAGGTGAGCAGCTTTCTTTGGCCACATTCTTCCGCCATGATGTTTAGCTTTACCACAGGCCTAAACAATGGAGCCAGCTGCCCACGGACCAAAATAAGCCTTTCCACATGTACACTGTTATTTTCAGGTATTTTTCACAACAGAAAGATGACTAACACCCATGTGAAAGCTGAGTTCTCAGAGGAGCAGAGAATAGTGGTAACCAGAGGATTCGGGGAGCAGAAGCATAGAGGGGATGATGAACACAGGCATGAGGTCTGAGAGGAAGAAGACCTTCTGAGGTTCTGTTATACATAAATATGGTCAACAGCAATCAATTGCGTAGTTCAAATACATAATAGAGAAGTGTTTAAATGTCCCCCCCAAAAAATGATTGTTATACATTGTATACATGTATTAAAATATCACACCACACTCCATAAATATATACAATTAGTATGTATTAATGAAAGTATCTTAAACAAATAAAAGATGTTATTTCATTGAATCACCTAGGCCAGTGATGGCCAGCCTGCTGCAGCACATATACCATGGGCTCGCCACTGCTCATCTAGACTCACATAGTGTCCCTCATCTTATTTCTGTGCCTGGACTTGCTAGCCTTGTATTCTTGTACAATTGTCTATACTTATCAAACCTTATTCTTCTCATCCAATAAGTTGGAGTAGTAATACCAACCTCGTAAGTTGTGAAATCCGAGCACTTATCAGAGTCCCTGTTACATGGATGGCCCTCGCTGCCTACTGCTGTGATTATTACTGCCTTAACAACTGCATATTAAAGACAGTCGATGACGCGAACAATGCTACTAGTCAGTTAGCCCTTGATTACACTGTACCCCTAAGTCTGGGTTTCTTCATCTCTAAAAGAAAGATAACACAATGTCTTATTTATCAATGATTCAAAATCATCTTATAAGTACAGTGTATCAATAATGCCTCCAAACAAAGCCTGGTAGATGTTTTGTGTTCAGTCTGAAGCTATAAGGAGAAGGAAGACAAAGAAGGAAGAGAGGAGGACAAATCCTTTGGGGTGTTGATCTCAAGTTGGAGTGGAACCACCAGTGTAGACTCTCCTTCTGTGATATATAGCTTATGATCACTGTGCCCTACAGAGTGAAATAAGAAGTCATTTATGACCAAGATTTGTTTCTGATTAATTTTATCATCTGTTGGTACAACTACAGAGGAGGCCTATTGATATCTCCTTCCTAATGAGCCATCAGCTGCCATTAGGGTATAATATGACTGCTTCTGGTAGCCTTAGGTGTAGAGGAAGTGTGTTCTAATCGGGTGAGTGTGAGACTGGAGCAAAACTCGCTTTCTGACTCTGTGGGTTTGAAGGAGACGCAACCTCATTAAATTCTCTTTCCCAGGTAAATCAACCATGTAAGTATCCTCATTCCTAATATTTTAAAAACTATCCCATTGTAAAACTTTGGCAAAAGACAAAATGTCACTATAAGACAATGGCCTAAACCTTTGTTGTTGTTGTTTTACTTCAATATATTATAATTGAAGATTTCATTTCCTGCTGATGGTGCTTTTATTTTTCAACTTGTCTTTTCTAGAGCCGCAGTGGGTGGAAGTGAGGGGGACGGAACCTGCAGGCCTGTCATCCCGGTTACAGATGTAGTTTGTCTTCTAGACAGCAAATGCTGGCTCCCTGACTCTGGGTTACTGCCTGCGTGAACCGGTGGAGCCAGCCCGGCAGAAGCAGGCTTGGGATCTTTCTGGGAAAACAACAGTTTTACTTTTTGTTTATGATTTTAAAAATCTCATGTGAGATTCTATTCTTGTCAACCTAAAATCCACTAACAGAATGGCTTACTGTAAATAAGACTAATGTAAACATGAATACTGCACCAGTGCTCCAGAGCCACCATCTTAGCCTCCTTAATGTTTAAAACCAAAGAGGAATTTTGCCATTAACTTAATGAAGTGAATTTGGCCTATCAGCTACTTACTGTTGAGAATGGATGGCCTCCTTTCGGTGAAGAATTTAAAAATCATGAGGAATATGGGTATGATGTTATTCTTTCTTGAAGAAAACAACCAAAGTTATTATTTTACAACTCTCAGGTTGAGTTTTTTAAATTATTGAGTGAGTATATGGGGTGGCTAGTGGCAATGTACCCTTTTGGGTAGCAGACCTGGTGGAAAAGACCACTGCAGATACTGCTCCCTCGTGCGGCGGTTCACCTGCTTCGACTTGGAGCCACGAGTGTGTGCGTTCCACGGACCCCAAAATGCCACAGGAATTCAGGAAAGTAAGTTGAAAGCTACTTCAGAAAGATGTTTTATAATGAAGTGTGAAGAAAAGGAACCAAGTTAAATGGCCCAAAATTAGGAAATTTTTTTTAAAAAGTCATCTAAGGTGTGAATTAAAAATTTTGTTAGAGTAATAATAGATACACTGCCATTAACCACCATCGAAATACTCCCCTTTAGTTAGACCGCCCTAACCATTGCTCTTACCACTTTCTAAAGCAGTTCTGGAAGTCCTGTATCTGTGAGAGTCTTTACGAGGTGTGATCAAAAATGCAGTAAATGCTGCTGCCAAATGCCATCCAATGGAAAGGCAGGTTTGTCAAGGCATTACAGCGTGCCCTCATTTACCTATTCACTGGATCTGGCACTGGGTGACTTCTGGCTCTTCCCCAAAGTCAAAATGACCTTGAAAAGTCAACATTTTGAATCAATTCAGGACATCGAGGCAAGCACAACAGTGCAACTAAAGACACAGAAGAGGACTTCCAGAACTGCTTCAGAAAACAGCAAGGAGAATGGGGTAAGTGCACTCAAAATGAGGTAAAGTATTTTGGAGTGATTAATGGCAATGTGGCCCTCAGTGAAATAATTTTTTTAATTTAAATATTCACAAAATTTTTCAGTTGTACCCCAAATATCTTTAAAGAAACATAATGAAAATATCTGCAAAAATAAAGAAAAATATGTATTCATAACACAGTTTGAATTTTGAAACCAACTTAAAATAACATGAAGAGTATAATTCTATATACCATTAGATTCATGTATAGAAATGGAGATACAGCTTTAAGAAGATAGAGATGGAGAATTCTGATTCTTTATGGTAAGATTAACATGTTTGCAAATATATATAAACTAAGAGCATTTGCCAAAGTTATCTGTGTTTGGTAAGGCTACGTATGACTTCTACATTTTATAACTTTTTTGTACGGTGTATATTTATTACTAATATATTTTTAAAAATTGAGGACAAATAAAGTATAGCTGCATGGATTCTTACGAGAAAATTATACATCATTTGTATGTAATATTTCACTAAGAAAAGCTAAGACAATTTAAATGATTCAGTTTTAAATTACAAATATGGAGAAACTATAAAAAAAGAAGATTCTCTTTTCTAGTAGCCCGAGTTAGTCAATTGCCAGTAAAAGAATTGTGGATTCTGAAGATATAATTTATTTTAACAATGAATTTAATATATAGAAACGCAGATTTTTGAACAATGATTGCCTAAATTTCTGACTTAAAGTTTGATTTAAAACATACACAATTAAATGTCTGTCTGACATCTATTGCCGCCTTTGATCCTAAGAACGATGCTATGCTATGACCATTTTGTGTTGTTACAGAGACAGATTAAAGAGAAGGGACACTTCCTTCTTTCTTTTGAGTATAAAGTTTCACAAAACTACTAAACTTTGTTCTCATAATTGTGTTTCTTCCCAACTTCTTTCAGATAACACAAGCATGGTAACAAAACGGAAGAAATAATAATTGGTAAATGCATTATGGATGCACTTTGGAATTTTCATCTATCTTTTGACTCAGTGATATTAAAGTTTCACTTAAAATATAGAAATATGTGTATATTTTATACAGTTGTTGGAGCAAATGGCTCTCTAATGTCTTCTCAATCTCTTTAGTTGATCGCTTTTAATTATGTTTCAGTTTCTTCTGTAACAACTGGATTCTCCCTGAGAAATTATAAAACTCAACAATGGATATATACCAGGGCCGAGAACCTTTCTGACTGATTTACTTAACTGCTTTCACTTTGATCACTTATTAGTAATAATCAGCTCCTCTAAATTGCAACCACAAACTTGGACAAGTACACATAGGAAAATCATCAAATAATCATTGAATCTAGAAGACACTGATGAAATTTATTTCATTACATTACATTCTAATATGACACAACAGCATTTCTCTCTTCTGGATCATTAAACTGGAATACAGAGCTTTGTTGTCACTATTGTAGACTAGCAATGATACTATCTCAAAGATCATTCATAAGCCTGTAAACTTTTTATCAGATCTACTCCCATCAATCTCAATGTTGGTCATTTATTTCTTTATACTGTATCTTCAAATTTACAGGGAAAGTGCAAACTTATACAAAGGAAAATGTAGAATAATTTAAGTGTAGGACCAACTCATCCATTCGATCACTTTACTCAACAATCCAAAATGCCTACTACGCATCTTTGAAAAAGGAGGGAAGAAAATGTCTCTTGGCCATACACACAGAAGTCCCTGGGAAGGCGGGAGGTAGGGGAGGAGACTTTTTTGCCAGCAGTCATAGGAAAGCAAAGATTCAGGGCCTTTGAAGCTGAAGTTTATAGTATTCACAAGTCACCAAAAACAACTTCACTTGTCCTCAAGATTCACAGACTAAGAGAAAAAAAGAAGTGAAGAATCTGTTTCTTGAATGATTTCAAAGAATGGATTCAAATATTTTTGAGACATTTACTTGAAAAAGTCACATCTGGAAAATGTATAATTCCTCAATCATGGTGAGCAAATGAAATGATCCTTTATTTTCCCTCAAGTGTACTACCTGCCATGTAGGCTAAAATTTTAGGGCCGCAAAGAAGTGGGTAGTGCCTTATTGTATTAACCATTTAGAGAGAAAACAGCATCTTGTCTATACTTTAGGAGCCACAGCGATTACCACAGAACATTACTTCTCAGGTTCCCTTAGACTCTGAGCTCCTGGAAGCAAGAACTAGATGTGTGATCTAATGAATCCCAGTGTAATGCCGACAACATTGCAGTTGCTCCATTGATACTGATGGAGAAGGGGAATGAATAAGTGTATGCATTCACAACCGAGCAAGTAAATGACCGTGTGATGCAACAGAGAGAGAAAATCATTTTCCTTTCTATCCTCAATATATAATATCTACAAATACCATTTTCTAGGCAATACGTTTGCTGCCATAACAATAGCTGAGCCTTACGGTGCCAGGCGTAATGCTTTATTCTTAGCTGACCAAACCTTTCCAACAACCTGTGAACCAGGAGTTGTTAACTACCTCTATTTCGCAGCTGAGAAAGTGAGGACCAGAGAAAGAAATTTACTAACGTCCCAGGGTCACACAATGCAATGTAAGCCAGGACGTCGACATGTTTTAGGACGGTGGTGTTAGTTTTTCTCTCATTACTGCACCCCCAATGTCACCAGAAGCGCGTGTTTGTCATATGCACTCACTTTATTCACCCCGATTTTCCACCTCAAAGCCCTTGCTCCTCTACTGGCTCCAGGGGTTGAAAGCTTCTCTGATGGAGAGAAGGGTTGAATGGATTCACTGTGACTCAGCCAGTTCTTGATTTCTGCTCAGTCTAAAGTTGATGGCAGAGGACTGGCAACCGTTTCTAGGATGGAGACCGTCTACTCCTGTCCCGCCTGCAGCCCCTGCCTGTGTGGGAAGGCGAGGGAACTGCGCAGACATGAGAGATTATAAAACTCTCCCTGCTTAGAGGTCAGCACAGTGCCAATTACTGAGGTAAAAGAGGTAATTTGCTAAACTATTCCCAAGTGGCCTAAACGAATTGGGGACCCTGTGAACACCTAGAAATTTTCCCTTTCTCGTCAGTGGAAGCCAGTCACACGTGCTGGAAATTATAGGAGCCTAAATCTCTAATAATAGTAATTGTCCTCGGCTTCCATTCACGGCCTCTCCTTTCCTTTGGATGCAGCAGTGTAATTGTAATTCAAATGATGCTGTCTCAATGTAATTTCCTTTGTCTGCTAGAAAGAGCGATCATCTTCATAAAATAAAAACTTTGGTGTATTCATGTAACTTTTTTGCCAATAGACGTTTCCTCAGGTTGCTCTAATGTACTAGCAGTAAACATAATGTAAGATAAACTTGTAAATTTATCATCAGTGCCAGATTTTTGTTGGGGAAGGGCATCGATAGAGCTAACCACATGGAAAATGCTTCAGGGCTTTGCACATGGTAGGACATATCTACCTGTCTGTTTGTCTATCTTCACATACTGATATAAGGGAAATAAGTCAGATGCAGAAAGACAAATGGTAAGTGTGAATGTTTTTTTAAAAAAATGCTGAATGGAACATATAATAGTGATTAGTACAGTCTGGAAGGATAAGAGGGAAAGGAGATAGGAGGAGATTGGGTAGAGTAATAAGTTGTATTTAGCAGTTGGGTGGCTAGAGTTCACGATAATATTGATAGTTTATGAGTAGCTAGAAGAGAAAAGTCCACAGGCTGCAGACTAAAACTAATGATAAAGAGATCAAAAAGTTAACAAGCCTGATCAGTATATATTATGTACATATAGTGATATATCACACTATAACCTGCAAATATACACAATTTTATGTGAGTAAAATATTAAAAATATTCAAGGAGATGGAAACATTAACTGTTCTGTTTTGATCATTATAAACCAATTACATATGTTGAATTATCAAATGGTACCTTATAAATTTATATAATTTTAAAAAATAATAAAATAGAACTATTTATGATGACTGCATCAATGAATGACCCAATAGACTGTATTTATGACATGATGGGGACTATATCTTTTTAATTTTTAATTGATACATGAAAAATAAAATTTCTACATATTAACGGGGTACCAGGTGATGTTTTGACACATGCACACATTGTATAATGTTCAAATCGAGTCAATTATATCCATCTCAAATTTTTCATTTGCTTATGGTGAAAACATTTAGAGTCCTTTCTTCTAGGATTATATCTTATTTTGAATAGCATTTAATTAAGTAATAATATTAAAGACTCAAAGGCAAATGCAATAACATTTACCTTTTTTTGCCTATGGATTATTATGCAATTTCAATTAGCAAATCCAAAAAAATTACCATTCTTTGCTATTGAGAAAATAAAAATGATATATTTATCCTTCAATGATATTTCTTTTTCAGTAATTATTTTACTTCCACATAGAAATTCTTATAAAATGTCCATAGATCAAGTCTACTTTCCTGCTCTCTGGGTACTGAAATTATAGCCTAAATTAAATAACTACTAATAGTAATCAAGCACAGGTGACAATACAATCATCACCAACACTTAAAATACATAGTCTACCTGGCACTTCAACTAGTAATATGTGGTCGTTATTTTTAGAAACTTTTTAATCCAATCCACTATCCATGGTTAGTCTGTAAAATCATCCAACTGAGCAAATTTTAATGCATGCAACAAAATCTACATTTGGAAAAAGTGAGACTGTAAGCAGAATTATTTGGGTTTTCCTTCAATCTACATGTTGTCTATATGTAAATATAAATGGTGGTCTATGTGCATCTAAAAATGAACGTATGACTCTACGCTTTGTGCATATAAACCTAAGTGTTGAAGGAGAGGGAACCATTTGCTTGAGAGGCCATGGCATCTTATCTGTTAATGTTGAATACTGCACATTTTATGGTATTTGATTTCTCCTCCGGCCATGTTGCCCTCCTTTATTCCTCTTTGCTTTTGACTAATGGGACCTGTTCTGGACTTGAGATAGAAAAGACACATGTGGACACATTAGGTTCCCCTAAGAATCCAGAAGGACCTTATGGTACACTTAAATTTTCAGATGGTGACTGGGTCAAAACAATTCTACTCTACTGCAGTCACAATAATCTAACCCTTTTGATAGCCCAGAAATCTAGTCTGGGACAGACATTACATTTGTGTTGGATTACCTACACTGTCTGACAACGGAGCTGAAGGCTCTGAGGAAAAATGGACGCATTACACTGAGATGTTCTTTATATGCAGTGCATAAAGATAGTAGAAATCATAGAAATATGGATTCATATATTAAAAGCATAATGATTTTGGTCCCTTAATTTTTAAGAATCTCTAAATTTAGTTAGCTGACATAAAAGGCTTGACTTGCCATTTGGATAAAAAGCCATTTTATACTGGAAAGTTTTTCTAGTATTGGACTTGAGTACATCAATAAATAAAATCCTTCCATTATGATTGTGGCATTTAAAGTGTTCTTCTAGACTTTAAAATACCTATGATATTTAAATTATTTGCTAATTATGTGTTAATCAGCTGGAATTGTTTGCTTGCACTAAAGTCATCTCTATTCATTATAATAATTAGGGTCTGCCAGGGTAATCTTTTTTGAAATTCACAAATGAAGGCCCTTCAATATTTTCAAATACTTGCATCTGTAATCAAGACATAACGGCTGAGCTTTAGCGTAACACCCTACAAATAAAAGGCATTTAATAAATATCTGTAGAATGAATAAAGCTACCAAATGGTCAATCTTCACAGTAAAATTATAAATGTACAAAGAAATCATGAATTTAGGAATGGTTACTCCATACCGAACAGAATCACTCTACTCCATCTTGAGCTGTAGTATAAATACTTCTCATTTATGAAATATTCCTGATAGATTAGCAAATCATATTACTATCTCTCAGGACTATTGAAATATTTGAGATAAACACATTTACATGTAATGTAAAAGAACACAATTGCATTCTTTAAAAAAGAAAATCGACACATACATTCCCTCCACCAAGAACATTTGAATTTAATAATATTTGTGCACAAACACTTCTTGCTATTTATGCTTTATATTTACATACCACTTTGTAACATTGTATTGTTTTGCATGTTTTTACACAAAGCATAATTTAAAGAGTAAAATAAATGATGATAAGAAACAGGGAGACAGACTTTGCGGAGATGAGAAGGGTATTTACAGAGAGGAGACAGGAGAGAGGGGAAAGGATGTCAAAAGGATCAAGATGAGATATTTGTATGTCCTAATTCCCCATAATGAACGTATTTTACATATTATGTATTGCAAACATAGACTAGGGAAAAACGGGGTCACAAAAATAAACAAGCACATAAATGGTATTGTGTGGACTGACATGGTCAATTTGAGCAGGAACGCCCAGCTGGACTGAGTTGAGGGGTTCGGGGCACAGACGATCCACCTGAGGATTGCTGCTGACAACACAAAGGAGAACGGGAGTAGAAGATGGCCGGCTGTTTCCCAGGAGAAGCTGCCTGGCTCTCCTGATGGGTAACTCGACAGTTCTTGTCTCAGAAGGAGCTCAGGCCTCATTGTCATTGAGGACGGCTGCTGTTTGCTTTGGGAGCTCTGGTCTTCACCTCCACTGCGAGCATCATATCCTGGTTCCAGTAAAGATTTCTTCAGGCTTTTTTTATTTCAATGGTACATTTTAGATGCACATAGTGATAACTTTGATTCGTACCTGCACATGATACATCTTGTTGCTTTTTTTCCCGTTCCCCTTCCCCTCCCCTTCAACCTCTCCTCCCTCCTTATTTACAAAGCTTTGTTTCCATTTTTTCCTTCCATTCCTTATTTCTCTTGTCCCTCTGTTCCTTTCCCCCTCCCTTGTTCCTCTTCCCATTTGAACACTTTCTTCCCTTTCCCAATATAATACATTTTAGTCTTTATTTATACTTTCAGTTTCTCACACTAGAGAAATAATGTGGTATTTAAACATGTGTCCGATTTATTTCACTTAAAAGTATGGTCTCAAGATGCATCCATTTACCTTGAAGTATCTCAAGTTTATTGTTCTTTATGGCAGAGTAGTACTCCATTGTGTTCAGCCATTTAGTGCAGGCACGATGTACATGAGACATTGCCGCGGGCTCCCAGCCCTTGATTGAATCTTTTGGGTCTCCAGCGCATAGATGGATGTTCTGCACTCTTCTGGCATTTGGCTTGTGTGTGTGAAGGTTGTAACTTGTCAGTGTTCTGCATTAAATCTGATCTCCTGCAAACCACTGACTCTAGAAAAGTAACACAGGTATACTGTGTATGGAGTGTTCTAAAACAAGCTGTTCGTAGTGTCATTGTTTGAGAAGTCTGGTCTGTCGCTGCAACAACTCTATTCATCCGTCCTCGCTGCTGGCTTGCTCTTTCTGATGGGGCAAGGTGACCACCACAGTGGCCGCGCGTCCCATCAGTGGTGTGTGAGTCCCCAGGTGCTTGTGCCTGGAGTGTTCAGATTGTTTAATCATTGGCATCCTCTGGGAATAAAATATTGCCCCATAATTTTAACGAATTTACTGATGGCCAGTAAAACTGCTATGTTTTCATAGGCACATTGGCCATATGCTTTCCCATTTCTGGCTGCTTTTGTGAATGGCCTATTCATCTCTTTTCATCTACTTTTCAATTAAATTGCTTGTTTAAAAGTTACTTAGGTAATTACATGTGCCCTGTTGCTAATACTATTAATCTCTAGCTTTTTTTTCTTACTCTTTTAATAACAGTTTTTGATTATTCGAATTGCCTTCCTTCTTTCCTTCCTTCCTTCCTTCCTTCCCTCCTCCATTTCTCCCTACGACACCCAGAGACAACGTCTCTATAAATAACAGCCTGGGCTCCAACTCCCAACCCTCCTGCCTCAGCCTCCTTAGGAGCTGGAGTTTTAGGTGTGAGCCCCCACACCTAGCTAGAAGTCTCAAATTTAAATGTAGCCACATTTACCAATTTTTCTCTTTACAGTTTATGCTTTATATATCTTGAAGTGACAAAGATACACTGTATTTCCTGTGGGCATTTTTATTTTATAACATTCACATTTTATTTTACTAAAATTTGGTTTTTGCTTATGGTACGAGCATGAGTCCAACTTTTCCTATGAAAAACACCTTTTCCTGCAACTATCTGTTAGGCAGTCCACTATTTCACTCACAAATTTAAAATGCCACTTCAGTATATTAATGATTTCTTTATTCATCCTTGAACCAATACTTTATTATTTTAGTTACAGTACTAAAATAAGACATGATATCAGGTAGGGTAAGATCCTGCCTATTATGATCTTCTTCAAATTTAAACTTGTTAGTTCTGCTCCTCTATTTGTCAATATAGTAGAATTAGTTTGCGAAATTATAGAAAAAAACTATTAATGTTTTGATTGGAAATGAAATGAATTTATACTGTGATAACAGAGAACTGATATCTTCGTGATAGTAAATCTTCCTCTACATAAGCATGAGGTACCTCTCCAGTAACTCAGGTCTTTCAAATATTTTTAGTAATGTTTTCTCCCTGTACCTCTCTTTGTGTATCTTCCATTATATGCAGATCTTTTTAAATTGATTTTCTGCTTCTCACATTGGGATATTAATGGCAACTAAATTCCATATATACGTATATATCAACATTACTGAACTCTTGCTAATATTTAATAATTTGCATATTTTATTATGTTTTCTGACTTGATCATCTTGTCTTTAAATATTAACAGAAGTCTTCAAAGTATGCTGAAAATATTTATCTAGATGCTTATATTTTATCAATTATATTTTTCTGAATCTACTGAAATGTCATCTATTTTTCCTTCCTTCCTTCCTATGAGTGTAGTGACTGACATGAATATATTTGTTAATCTTAAATCATACTTGTGTTCCTGGGAGAAACTCCCATAATTTGATTATTATATGTTATTGTTTTATAAATTGCTAGACTTGTCCTGCTACATTTTATTTAAGATTTTTAAGCTTAGGTTCAAAAGAAAGACTGTTAAATTTCATTTTTGTGTGTTACTCTCATTTTGTTTTCTGCCATCCGTACTCCCATTGGCAAGTTCAGAATAAAGATATATACCTTCAGATAAAACCTTCACATACTATCCGTCTAGTGTTTATTTTGCTTCTCCTACTTTCCCAAGTCCCATCACCAACCTGAGAGAATGAAAGTCCCTTCAGGAAAGGGTTAACTGTATTTTCCTCATAGATATGGAACTGGTGCTTAACAGATGAGCACGCAATAAAATTTTATTGGATTAATAAAAGGCTCATAAAATTAGTTGGGGATTTTCTTATTTTTCTTGACTAGTTTGCATAATACTGGAATGACCTAACACATTCATATACTTACAACAATTTAATGTCTATAGCGTGTTCTCATTAAAATTTATATATTATTTGTTGAGACCAGCTTCCTGGATTACTTCATGACAGATGTTTTTAAATTTCTCATGTCATCTTGATGTATTTTCTCATTCTTGGATATAGATATCTATTAGCCTAAGCATTAAATTTGTCCAACACTCAATTATTGAGGATTTTCTGAGATGGTTTTTGATAATTTTGTCAGTTACTGAATGAGATGTAGCCACATCTTCTATGGGGATGGTAAACTTATCAGTTGCTTCTTCCAGTTCTGGCAAATTTGTCTTTATAATTTTGAGGCTATATGATGAGATACTTTTAAGTGTAGAATCAGACATTTTATTATTAGGTAATGTGCCTCTTTTTCCCTATTAACAGTTTTACCTAAAATCTATGTTGCCTAATATTTACGTAGCTTAAATCAGCTTTCTTAGATTTGCAAACTTCACTTGTGCTTATGTTTCAAGTATATCTCAAAGTCTCAGCACAAGGAACATGCTGGGCCACATGAGAATATGAAGCCAAAGGGGAAAAACATGTATCCCTATACACATGTATAAAATATTCCTCCATATTTCAGGTATAAAAAAGTTCAGAACGCTCCCTTTATAATCAAACACATAGCGACACACAATGCCCCACAATGCCCAGTCGGTTTCTCCACATGAAGCAGGTACAAGATAGCTTTCTACTCTAGTAGGCAGGAGCTGTGGGCTGCGCAGAAGCCTCCGCAAAATGACAAAAGGCGAACAAGAGTGACCTGTGTCTGCTCAACACGTTAATAATTTTCATCATTGATTTTGACTTTTTAAAACATATTATAAACAATACTATGTATCTTGATTAATATTTCTGTTGGCTTGTGGCTAAAGTGTTCTCTTCCCCAATCCAGGCTCTTCTCAGGCAATACAAGGTGGCTAGATTTTGTTTCTTCTTTCATTCTGACAATCTGTTAATTCTAACAAGTTCACCACATTTATATTTGTTTAATTGGTGATTTATTTGGAGGTTTTATTTGCTACATATTGTACTTTCCCTCTTCTTTTTTGCCTTGTTTTGGAATGAGAAGCTTCTTTTACATTGACACCTCATGAGCACTGTGTTAGGGCTCACTCCTGGCACTATATAGTCAATGGATTTTTATAAATGTAGAGTAACATACTGTACACACATTCCAGCTGGATCATATGGAAGAGTTTTGCCACCCTGCACATTCTCTGCAGGAGAAATCTCCTGCAAAATTCCTATTCGTCCTTCCCCGTCCTCAGCCCCTTTAAACCACTGATCTTCTCCATCTCTTAAAAAGTTGTCATGTAATGGAAGTCATGTAGTCTTTAGCGTCTTTAGTTTGGCTTCCTTCACTGAATACCACGCATTTAATTCTTCCCTGTATTTTCATAGCTTTATAACATATTTCTTCTTAGTAGAACTAAATAATATTCTACTGTGTGGATGTTTCAGAGTGTAGCCACTTCCCTACTGAAGGACAGCTTAGTTGTTTCCAAGTTTGGTGATTTTCAATAAAGTTTCTATAAATATTAGTGTGTTGGGTTCTGTGTGAACAGACATTTTCAACTCACTTGGGCCATTGTCAATGAGCATGACTGCCAGGTTACATGGTAAGAGTACATTTGGTTTGCAGGAACTTGTAGAGTTGCCTTCCAGAGTGACTATAATCTTTGTACTCCCAGGCACAAGGGAGGAGAGTGTCTTTTGCTTCACACCTTCTCTAGCATTTGGCAGCATCAGCATTTTGGATTTGAACCTTGGAATAATTGTGATAAATCATTTTTTTGGAAATTTGCAATCTTTTCATGACAATCTTTAGCATCTTTTTATATATTTGTCATGTGTGTACCTCCTTTGGCAAGACAGCTATTCAGATATTTTGCCTATTTTTTAATCAGACTGTCCATTTTCTTATTTTTTGAGTTTAAAGGGTTTTTACATTCTAGACACATTGCTTAGCCATCTCTTTTGTGAGTATTTTCTCCAAGTCTGTGGCTTGTCTTCTCATTCTTATGACACTGTCTTTTAAAGTACAAAAACATTTGAATTTTTTTCAGCTTGGCTTCTTTCTTGAATTGTTCAATTGTTTCTTCTTTTGGTAATAGGGATCAAAACCATGGACTGCACCTTCAAGGCAAGTGCTCCATCACTGAGTGAGCTTCACACCTAACTCTAAATTTTTTTAATTTAATAAGGTCCAGCTTACCAATTATTTCTTTCATGGATCACAGCTCTGCATTCTATAACTAAGAAAATTATTATACATGTCATCTAGATTTGTTTTTACATTGTCATTTCAAAATGTTATCATTTTGCATTTTGCATTCAGATGTTTGATCCATCCTGAGTTAAGTTTTGTGAACATTGTAAAGACTGTGTCTAGACTGATTTACTTTTGACTGGGATGTCCAGTTATTCCAACACCAGTTGACGAAAATATTATGGATTTTCCTTTGTACTGCCTTGGTCCTTTTGTCAAAGATCATTGACTATGTTTATGTAGGTCTCTTTCTGAGCTCTCTATTCTGTCCCACTGATCTATTTGTCTGTACTGAGCAAAGACAGTCACAATGTCTTGAGCACTGTAGCCTTAGAATAAGTGTTGAGGTGGATTGTTGCCAGGCTTCCAACCTTATTCTTCAATATCATTTTATCTATTCTGGATCTTTGCCTCTCCATGTAAACTTTTTTTTCATGGGAAGCAGCGCTGGGGCTCGAACTCAGGGCCTTGTGCTTGCTAGGCAAGTGCTCTACCACTGAGCTAAATCCCCAACTCCTCCATGTAAACTTACTAGAAATTCTTATGCCATGTTGAAAAGAAGTGGTAAGAAGAAACATTCAGATCTTGTTCCTGACCTTAGCAACAAAGATTGTAATTTCTCATCATCGAGTGTGATATTCTTTGTTGGTTTTGTATATATTCTCTGTCAACTGGAGGCAGTTCTGCTGTGTTCCTAAACTGCTGAGAGTTTTTATTATGAATGGGTGTTGGGTTCTATCAAATGTTTTTCCTTCACTTATTGGTGATCATACGCTATGGTTTGAGTGTGGTTTGTATGCACTAAAACTGATTTGGTTGTCAGTGCAGTTGTGTTGGAAAGACAGATTAATGTTCTTCACATGAGACTAGAGTAATTCTCATGGGACTGGGTTAATTCTTGTGAGAGTATGTTGTTATAAGCCTTATGGCTCACTTTGTTTCTCCCTTCTCTTGCACATATGCTCTTGGATTTCTAGAATCATGAAGAAACAGAATCCTCTTCACAAATTACCAAGTCTCAGAAAGAAAATAATCTAAGACGTGTGACTTTTCATTCTTTGCCTGTTGATGCAGTATATCATATCAATTCCCAGTGCATTGCTGGGATAAACCCCACTTGGTTGTAACATACGGTATAATACTTGTAAACATTGGTGGATTCAATTTGCTATTATTTTGTTGAAGGTTGTTGCACCTATGTTCAAGAAAGACACTCATCTTTGGTTTCTTGTAGTATCTGTGTTTCAATATTAGGGAAATGATCACATCATAGAATGGTGTGGCTCTTGCTTTATTCGTTCTAGCAATCTGTCTTTTAACTGATGCATCTGCACCACCAATGTTTGAACTAATTACACATATAGCTAGATTAATTTCTGCTGTTTTTTATTGTTTCCTGTTCATTGCCATCATTTTTTCATTTTTGTCTTCTACTCTTCTTCTGCCTTTTGTGCTTTAAGTTGATTGTTTTTATACGATGCAATTTTCTCACCTTCATTAGCATATCAATTATTTTTACTCTACGAGTTGCCTTTAGATCTTATGTAGTCACTGACAACTAATCCAAATCCACCTTACAATAACTCTCTACCACTTCGAGGTGACACAATCTCTCATAACAATAGAGTATTCTTGGTCCCACCTTTCCCCTGGATCACTGCTGATATTTATTCCATTTACTCGTAGGCTATAATCACTGAGTACTATAAGCCTTTATTTTGAACAATTTGTTACTTACTCCATCAATTAAGAATAAGAAAAATCGAAGTTATTTTATCTTATTTCTTCTGTAAATCTGAGTTTTCTGAGCTACATCAATTTATCACTCTGAAAAAAATTCTTTTATCATTTTTGCAAGGCACATCTACAGGCAACACATTTTTTTTTTTTGCTTGTTTCTTTCTTATTATGGGAGACAATCTTTATTTCTCCTTCACTTTTGAAGGTGAGTGATTTTCCTCCTTAACACCTGGAGTATTTAACTTGTCTACATGCTTACTGGGGGGATTAGGACTTGATGCTCTTTTTGTTTTTTGATTGGGTAGGTATCTCTCCCCCGTTGTTCTTTTAAAGATTATTTTGCCTCCATCCATGATCTTCTGCACTGTGAACATGCAATGTCCAGTCGTAGCTTGTTGTTGTGACAGTTTTCCTGCTTCGTGCTCTCTGTACATCCTCAGTCTGTGGCTTTGTGTATGACATTAATGTGGGTAAACCCTTGCTCATGATGACAAGTATTTCTTCTGTCCCTTTTACTATTTCCTCTCCTTGTGGTAAGCTTGGGATACATTCTTGCATCTTTTATAGCTGTCCACAGTTCCTGAATATTCTCCTCCTTTTTAAAAATAATTGTTCTCTGTGCCTTTCTATTTTGGTAGTTTCTTTTGTGTCCAGTCCTCAAGCTGTGTACAGTCTCCTAATGGAAAAGTCAGAGGCGTTCTTCATTTCTGTTAAAATGTTTTTGATCAGAAGCATTTGCATATTAGCTGGTTTTCCTGTCACAGAGACAAAACATCTAACACCCACAACTTAGAGGAGGAGGGTTTCTTACGGCTCCTGCTCTCGGGATTCAGTTCACGGTCAGCCACTGCCAAGGCAGGAACGTCCTGGCAGAAGGGGTGGGCGGAGGAAAGGTGCTTGGTTCATGCTGGCTGGAAGCAGAGCAGGGGACAGCACCAGAGAGAAGGGAACAGAGACCAGCCAGAGCTGCCGAAGTCAGACCTCCATGACCCACCCAGACACAGCGAGAAGCATGCTTCACTGATCCTCTCGCATGGTCACGGCGAGCCTTTTAGAGGCCAAGGGCCCAAACTGCAAGCCAAAACCTCCCACTTACTTATCGCAAAGTGCCAGCACTGCAATTAATCCTGAATACTGAGGTTTTCGTTTAGAAAAAACAACTGCTGTCCAATGCTCGGCTGCGGGCGACTTTGCTCACAAGCCAACAGAGAGGGCTCTGCGCGCCGGCTGTGGCACGCGGACCAGTTTCACCACCGCTGCAGGCCACTTGCGAGCCGACCAGGTTGACACAAACAAGCTTCACCATCGCACATTTCTTCCTGCTGCTTCTGCAGATTTTTCATCTGTTCATTTTACTTATCTGTTCTTGCATGTTTTCTATGGTTCTCATCAAACCCCAGAAATATAATGTAGTTGTGTGATGCTCCTGAGCTGGTAAATCCACAATCCTGCACATCTGAGTCTGGGTTTTATGTTGGCGCTACCTCTTCAAGCTTTTTTTTTTTTTTTTTTTTTTTTTTTTTGCTCTTTACTATACCTTGTAATTTTTGTTACAAGGTGGACACGATGTACAGGATAGAAGGAGCTCTGTTAAGTAACCCTTTAGTGGTACGGTGATAAGGTGTATGGGGAACGGAAGCATTCTACAGGCCTTCAACTAGGTTTTGGTTTCTAATGATGCTGTTCCTATTGGCTGTAACATCGCACATACTTCTCAGTAAAAACGCCCCCAACGCCAGTGAGAGACAAGATGGTTGGATGGAGCATGAGTTGGGTTTCTTCCTTCTCTTTAAATGCTATTTTCAATGGTCATTTAGTAGTGTCTTGCTAGTTTTACATCCCTGCCCACATGCAACTTTATTTCATATAGTCCATGATTAGTTATACTTGTCTACATATTGATTGATTTATTAGATCATAATTCCTTCTTGCATATCAAGGCCTTTGGGGGAATATTATATTTATTCTTGGAATTTATTCTTTAAAAACTCTTCTTTCAGAGTCTACAGGTGGTAATACAGATAAATACTTATTTGACTGAAACATATTCTTTTTTTGTTTTTCACTGATAGTCTAGCTGCAACTACAAATGTAGATTTGCTGTTTGCTGCCTTTCCACACCTTGAAGACACAGTTCCATTCTTCCAGCTCTGATTGGGCCAATTGATAAATAAGGAGATCACCTGGTTCTTATAAATGCATGTCTTATAATTTGTCTTTTTCTCTCTGGCTGCCTTTAGGATCTACTCTCAGTCTTTGGTGATCATCAGATGTATTATATTGGACCTATATATGCATCTCTTTTTCTTCGGCTACTTGGGACACACAGAATGATCATGCCATCCTTAAACTTTAGGCAATTCTTTAGTCTTACCTCTGCAAATATTATCTTTCTTTTTAAATATTTCTATTACCTCTACTTTTATCTTCTGTAAGACTATATTAATTTATCCTCATCTGCATAACCTCATTCCATGTTTTCAACTTACATTTAAATGCATTTATGCACATATCTATCTCAGGAAAAGAACTAAAGGAAGTGTTTTCACAGATTAATAGTATCAACCTGTGTCAGGGAGGAAATTAAATTCCTGACCTTCGCTCACTAAATGTTCATCAAATAGAGTCCGCAATATGAACTGCCTGAAGGCTGGTTATACAAAATAAATCAAGTCACTAGCATTACAAAAATTAAAATACAAAATGAAGTATATTTAGAGGAAAGTCTTTCTGTGAGCAGAGAGATAACAAGTAGTGGTAAAGCCTGATAGATAACATAAATATGATGCAAATTAGCCATCATGACTCATACTTTCATATCTCAGTACTCTAAAGCAATGTATTCTTTAGATTAACAGGAAATATTCATTTATATAATAGGCACGGTGGAGTGTGATGTTGGCACCACTCGAATTATTGAATAACAGCAAGATTCATGATAAAAACTGTTTCAAACTTGCTCTGCTATGTATAATACTAATGAAATGCATACTGATAGTTTGATTGTAGTTAATTCATAAGATCCCTGATTAATGTTATAAAAGGGCCATGAATTAGACCAAAAAAATCAGAGAAGTATTCATGGTCACTAATAAATTGCTCTGTGCAGGCTTGGCCAGCCTCACAGATGGTGATGTCACCAAATGATGGAAGAATAGCAAAGCAGCCAACAAAGTGCCACTGCCTGGCCAAGGTGCTGATCATTGCGTCACTCTTGGCCAGAAGTCCTGAAAGGTGAACATGGCTAGTAAATGAAAATGCGTAAGGAGGCCCAGTTTCACCTGAGAGCACTTTTCTGGAAGCTAGAGTCTGTCAACACTTTAATCCTTAAAACACATAGAGAAAGTTCTGAAGAAGAGAAGGAGGTAAGAGAAGCATGTCATAGCTACACAATCACACCAGTGCCATGTAATACACAAGCCCAGGCTTCCACTTCCCAGGCCGTCTTCTGCTCTTGTGAGCTTAACTCACACTTACATAACCACCAAACAGGCCAGAGGTATTTTATGGCAATAAAGCTAGTAAGTAGTAAGAGAATGACCTAAGTGCAGGGGAAAGGGTGGGAGGAGAGAAAGTGATTTAAAAGTCTACATAGCAAAAGAATACGTACTGAATAATTCCATGATATAAACATTTAGAACAGGTGGAAGTACTTGTAGTGACAGAAAATCATATGGTAATTTTCTGGAATTGGGAATTGAGAGGGCAACACTGACTTCGAAGGAGCACAGCACATTTGAGACAGGGAAGCATTCTATTTACATGGAAGTATGCATCTGCCCAAACTTATCCAATTATACACACTTGAGGGGGGGTATGTTTTACAGTATGCAAATCACTTGTGAGGAATGTTGATTTATAAAAAAAAAATCCACTACTTTTTTAATATGTTACCATCAGCCAAACTGAGTAAAAAATACACAAAATCACTGTACCATTTCTTATAGCTGCATATGAATCTACAAATACCTCAAAATAAATGGCTTACTTTTAAAGCAGAAAAAAATGTGTAAGCAACCATGATTGTTTGTTACTAAAATAAAATTAATCATTGAAAAAACTATGTGTTTCTTATTTGTGAACTATCTAATGATTCATGCAAGTTCCATGCCATGTTATCTTGAATTCTGCTTTGGAATTTTTAACTCAGCTTGAAAGTTAATGAATAGTATCTAGTCTTTTGTATTTGTTTGGCCCTAGATCAATCCGAAAATAGGCCTAGTAAATTAATCATTCACTGCTTCAGTCATTCTTGGGAAGAAATATAAGAAGTACTCTGAAAGTATTCTCTATTGATGAAATATGCCATTATTTTTATGCTATCTGTCATACATTAAAGTCAAAGCCTTAAATTGCCAATATAATCCCCAAATGGGTCAGGGTTTCTAGGCAAATATTATGGCCAACAGTCACTGAAGTTCCCCAGGTTAGAAATTTCAGGTGTAAGAAAAGTAATAAAGTAATTTAGAAAAAGGTATTAGACAAGATCAGCAGGGTCTTTGGTAATAGACTTTTTTCGAGTTGTTAGTTTTTATTTCGATGAAAGGAAAAAAGAAACGCGGTTAGCAGTAGTGGAACTCTGACAAATGCTACCAGATCTTGCACGACCCAGAATAATGAATCATGTATTCTACTAGTTTGTGTTTATGTCTCCCAAGCTCCAAAGATTTTCAAAGCCAGACTTGAACTTGAGTGAAGCCACCCATATATGAGGCTATAGATAGTAATGAATGTGATGGAAAAACAAAGTGTTACGCACAGTGTTGGAAAATCATGTGATTTAGAGAGGCCAGTAAATTTTTCAAGTGAAAATTCTTCTTGGAAAACAAATATCAAGAGTGCATAAACACTCTTCCCTCATCGGGTCACCAATTTCATACTGAAACCTCATTAGAATGGCAAGTTGGTCTTGAAGTCACCTTTCTATTCCTTTCTCTCCAGTTCATTCATTCCCATTCATTCACTTCCTCTAAAAGCCATTTCTCACAGAAAAATACAATTGCCAAGGACTGGCATAGTCTCAAGGCTTACATCTTCCTCTGTTTGCCAAATGGCTGTAATTTAATTCACAAAGCCCTGTTTATTGAGTAATATTATTAATGGTTAGCATAACACTGTGAATTGAAGACAGTCTTTCTGGATTTCATCCAGGTCTTTAAAAAGAACACCATTTCTGATAGAAAATGAATGGCTTATCTTAAACTGTATTATTTTACAAAGTAAGACAACGTGAAAGCACTTGAATAAATATATTTTCAGATGATTCTAAGACGACTTTTCTCACAGGCAGAAATCACCATATGTATTAAAATACTTTCAATGATAATGAAATGAGAATGCCATGCTTATGAATACCATTATAAATCATTTTTCATTTTTAACACACAGTTGAAAATATTGTGGGATTGAGACATCATTCAACTTAATAGTCTATTGACTTTTCCCCTTCAGTTGTATTTGCCAAACTATGCTAATTGTATTTGTTGCTTTTTTATTTCTGGCTAAAGACATGACTTGACAAAATATGACAAGGAGTAAAATAACACAAGTCTACTTATTCATTTTCATTTTCAAAAGACACTTAATGTCTAAATAAGAAGCATTAAAATACATTCTCAACCTCAATTGTAATTAGTTCACTGGTTTATAATTCAACAGTCGCCACCTGAGACCGGTCTGAAAAGTTTGATTTGACTTCTGAAACCAGTCACCAGCCTGGATTCATTTCATGCCTCCGTTTTTAAGGAGAACCATGAAATGACCCAAGAATCATAAAATACCCAACACCTCACTGTGCGCCACCAGAGAGAGAAAGAAACGAAGAGGATAGATATCAAGGAGAAGAGAGAGAAGGAAGGAGGCTGAGACGGACTTAGCCAATAGAAGCCTGCAGAGGCTAAAACAGTCATATGTCACAAGAAAGTAACAGCCAGCATTATGGCAAGAGAGAAGTCGCCAGTGTCAGACCGTAGCTTGCACTTCTACATACAGTCAGTGCATGACATTCATGCCACAGCATTCTTAATTGGGTGGTTAGTTGGTTTGGGAAGGGCAAAGGTAATGAACGATATCACTGATTACAAGGTCAGGCAACAAGCGCCCAACCTGGAGGGATCGTCAGAAGACACCAGGAAAAACAGAATAAATGTCACTTTAACTTTAAAATGCAGAACAAATCATAGTGGCAAAAATGTAAACACATTCAATCCCCAGCACCCCCAAACAATGTAAACATGGTTATGGTTCAAGAGTCAATCCAGCAAGTTAATTCAATTAATTTCCTTCTTGTAACAATATAGTAAGCAATACAAACTTATCAAATTAGTCGTTTTAGAAAGATTTTTCCCCATTATATATTTGTCAAATTAAATTGGAAGAACCAGACATTTGAAACCCAAAACAACCTTCTTTAAAAGCAATTATTGACTCATGTTTGAACCCTAATGTATAAATAAAATAAATATCAGTAAAAGCCTTGGTCTGGAAAATAAAGAGATAGCTAAAGAAGAATGCGACGGTCGGTTTGCACACATGAGAAGAACAGAGGCCATAAACAAACCCACGCCTCCGAGGCGGAGCAGGAGCAGCCCTCTCCACAAACATGCAAACACAAGTCTGCATTTTTGACAACGTTCATGCTATTAAACCACACACATTAATATTATAGTCAAAAGCAAATTAGATCAGATTAAGAATCTCAGAGGACAGAAATGTAGTTTGCCAAAAACTTGACGGATGATTTTTTAAATGAGATGTTCTGCAACATTCCAAAACAAGCTGCACAAAGAAATAACCGGTTCGTTAATACACAAGCACAGGACAAGGTCCAGTATCTGGAGAAGGTCACAAGTCCTACAGGGGATGCAGACACAGGGCTACTGTTGAAAAACTAAAATACGCTTACGTACGAGGGATGATCAAAAGATACAGTGAATGTTTAAACAGTAAAAAACGTATGACAGTTTAAAAAAATTGCTAAGAATGACAGAATCAATGTGTGTAAAGTGAGGCGAGCATTCTGAGATCTTTTGATTAATGTAGAGTGTGCCTGCTGCTGTAATTTAACACAAATATTTGCCCTATTTTCTCATCACCACCCGTTAATCAAACATTTACAGAAATTTCTGTTAAATAAAAATGAAACGTTATATCCTCATGAGCCTGAATCACTGAATCTGGAACCATGTGACTCCTGGCTCTTCCTCAGAGTCAAAATGAGCATGAAAGGCGAATGTTTTGAGTGGATTCAGGGTACCCAGGCAGCCAGGACAGTGCAGATGAAGACACAAAAGAGGACTTCCAGGACTGCTTCAGAAAGAGGCAAGAATGATGGACAAATAGGTCTGAAGTCAGAGCGAGTTATTTTGGGAGCATTAATGGCAATGCTGCTTTTACTGTAATTTTTAAAAATTTAAGTATTGATCATATTCTCATCATACCTCATATAAGTCCACATTTATGTAACAAAAAGGAAATAAATATAACTATTCCATGCACTTATCATTGGAGAATTGCTTTTTTGAATGATGGCAACTATATAATATAGTTCACTGTCTTTGTGACTCAGATTTTAATAGACATGACCAAGTTATACTCCGAAAATAGTGTGATGATTGGCAGTCCTGTCAATGATATATGCGATGTTACATACTTGTGAGTCCTACTGGTAAATGTTGTCAATCTTTAAACATCCTGCTAATTCGACCAATTAAAAACAATATTTTGCCATAATTTACAGTTTCCTGATTAAAACTGAGGTTGAATAAACTTTCATGTGTTTATTGAATATTATCTTTTCTTCCTTTCAGAATTGGGTGTTTGTATATTTACTTTTTATTGGGTTGTTATAGCTGTCTTACTATTTTAAATGTTCTTTGTGTCTTGAGGATCTTAACTGTTTATCTTTTAATATGATGCAAATATCAATCCATTATTGTCACTGTGTGGTAGTTATGCTAGTCTGTACAGTGTCCAGAATTTTAGAAATTCATTTGACAGATACATTTTCTTCCTTCAACCCTTCAGACACATTTGTTTCTGCTTGTATTTTCATTATTTAACTTTAAAGGCCCTTCGCCTTGGATTTAAAAATATTCCTCTCATCATTAATAGGTAGACAGTTATTTTTACATTTCCGTGTCACGTTAATTTTTCCACATGCCAGCTGTTAGAGATCTACCTCATTTCGTCAAAAACTAAAAGCCAACTGCCTAAAGCACCTACTACTAAGGACTCCTGCCCTCTATGTTCCCCGCTAGGGTGCTGCTTTCTGCAGCCGTCATTGCTACTATTGATGTGAATGCTGAATACTTCTATCAACTAGAATTTGTCAGTTTTACATTGTTTTTATTTTCTCACTTTCTTGCTATTCTATAGACATAATTTCCACCCAAACCCTGAGACATCCCTGCCCAGCGAAAGACAAACTAAAGTAAAATAACTCCTAAGTAATTTTACTGCAGATTTTCAAATTAATCAGATAAAATTCTTGACATGAGCAATGAATTAACCTTGACCGAATCAAACATACAAAGATTGCTCCACATCTAAAAACCCTCCAGTATACTTACTTTTAGGCCAATATCATTTAGATGTAAGAGTCAAATAAATTTTAAATTTAGCATCAGGCTGAGCAAATAACTTAAATAATGTTTTATAAAATATGATCGATCATGCTGATAAAACCAAGAAAAAAAGAAAAGGAAAGAAGAGCCTTGGAATTTTGTTTCAGTTCTCACGTTTTTCTGACTGTGATTATTTCTAAAAACGCAATTTTTTATTTCACTGGTAGCATGCAATATTCACTACTAAAACTTTCTGTGACATAACTGACAATTTAGGTTCATTTTTATGTACACTCAGAAGTGAAACCGATATTAAATCCATCGAATTCATATTAACGGTATTGACAGCCCGACTGGCTGATTGGTTGACTGACTCATAGATTCCGGAGCGAGAAGCACTACTCACATGCAGTCCTTCGGTGGAGCTCTCTGGGGAGCAGAGACACCTGTATGGCCGGCTCATGGTGTCACATCTGTTGGCGTGACCGTGGCATTGACACCTGCGAATATCAACGTCACCAAGTCAACCACGGATCTGCGTATCAGTCTGTGAAAACACACACCGTGTGACTCCAGCAAGGGAGACAAGCTGTGGTGATAATCAATGTGATAACCGGTTTCTCTTCGATCGTGTGCCCGTTCACAAAAGTGTTTAATCAATCCCAAAGGACTGTCACCAATATCCAAACACTACTGTGCGGCGACAGTGATTTTCAAGCTGCCCTGTGAAGGGGGTTGGGCTGGTGTGCACCTGCCCCGGCCCTGCCGTTAAATTCTCCAGCGTCGGTGCTGCTGAAATGACTCCAAGTACAAGTTTGACCCTTCATTCATTTTTCCAAAACGAGACGGTGGTTATTGTATAGTGTTACTTTTTCACTGTGCCATTACTTAAGTAAGACACCAAGCTTACATGTGGGAATTCATGTCTGTTTTTAAAGATGTCACTTATTCACAAGCATATCATTCCCTTCGACAACTCATTCTAATTATACCATACATGTACATTTCCATATTAGTTGCTTAAGTTTTGCTCAACTGAGATTTGAATTTTATAAACTACTAAGGACACAGTAGATGTTTCCTATGAAGAACAACATGTACTATCTATGGAACTGTGAATTTGGGAAAACTAAGCCTCATGTGTATAAACTATCTGGTGCTCTCATTGCAATCCCAAATCAAGCTCCTTTTTGCTTTCAAGAATACACGGAAATCACATTCCATAACAAACCAAGAAAATTCATACGATATATGATAAATCATGTCTAAGTCAGATTTAACGTATCCTAACTTTTGTGGAGGGCTTGCTGAAGATGGAAACCAAGGCTTTGCACATGCTAGGCAAGTGCTGTAGCACTGAGCTAAGCCCTTCAATCCTTGGAATATCATAACCTCGAAACCCAGCAGCTTTTGAAAATCTATTCTATAATGGATTTATATAATATGCAGGAAAGATTTATATGCACATCGTCCTAAAAAATCTTGGTGTACAAAACCATTTCAAAATATGAAGTGTAGAATCTAGATTGTTCTAAAGGTTTACTGCATTTTAAGCATGACAAAAACATCATTGAAAACAAAATTCATAGCGAAATTCTCTAATCTCAAACTCAGTAATGAACTCTACCTTCCACCGATGGTGATTTCGTCCACTGCATAGTATCTGTGTCTGAGGTTGACAGTTGCATCAGTTGTATGGTACTGCCCGTGGAAATGAAGCCTTATTTGTGTAGCTTTTACGAACTCTTGAAGGGATGGGGTGTTATAGAAGTCACTGTATCCAGGACGATGCTTTGGTCCAGGTGTCAGGATGTTAAATGTGACATTACCGTGGGAATATGGCGTAAACCTATTGACAGAAGAAATTTTGTATCAAAAAAAGTCTATTTGTATTTTTGACAAAACAAAACCCCAACTTTGAGACATTACTACAATATCAGCTAAAGCTCAGATTCTTCCTCCTGAGAAAACAAATACATCCCATCTCCTTTGTGGGCAAATAACACAGGACCATCACAGAAAGCCATATGTGCTAACCATTTCCTCAAGAACAAAAAGAATCTTCTATTAATGGTGGTCGCTTGTTAAGTAATCTGAAACCACAACTGCAAATTACTAATGACATTGTAAACAAAGAGACACCCAAATTATTTTCGAAGAACTGAACTGTAAATGTAGCTTAAGAGTCAATTTAGAGAAGAGATTCAGGAGAATCTTCCTCAAGAACATTGGTGATAGAGAGAAATCTCCACCAGTTTAGGGAGCATGCTATCATACAGGTCACTACTAAGTCATCAATTTATGAACATTAATTGTTCTTAAAAATGTTCATACTCAGAAAGCTGAAGACAGTTGACAGAATCAGGATTTTCCAGATCTCCATTGTTTTCCATTCCAAAAGCACTACAATTTCTAGCAAAATATTGCCAGTCCTCCCAGTTCAAGCCATCTTCCTTCTTCCTTTGAATCCTTATTGCTGTTGGTTGTGGACTAAAGAACTGAATGACAATATAAAACACCTGAAACAGGTAGTATAATTGTTACAATAGAAATTTAAGTTTGATGCACCAGTATAAATCGAAGCATCCAATTGTTACACTCTAATATAATGGCTCAGTTCCTCATAATTACAATGATCAAATAGTCATTGAAGATTCAGAAATTTCACATATCTACAGTAAAAGCAACACATTTTCTGATTGTATATTAGCCTTTCTTTTCAAGGATTTTATAAATCAAAGTGCAAATTAACATTAAATCTGCTAGAAAAACATGAACAAAGAGCACTACTGTCAGGATTACTGGTAAAAATAAAAGGTTAAAAGTAAAGTACTAACACACCTGTAAAACAGCATAATAAACAACTAGCAGAATAAATACAGATTTGAAACCAAAATGATAAATTGAAATAAACACAGTAGAAAAGAAAAAATAAATCCTAACATTGACCATTGACCAAGTGCAAAAATGTACAAGTTAATAACGAAGAAAAAAGTTATTTTTTCAGTTCTTACAATCCACTTTTGTAGGTGTTTTGCTTTGTTTTGTTTGCAATGATGGGGATCGACACCAAGGTTTTGCACTTGCTAAGGAAGTGCTTTACCATTAAGACGCAGGGTGAGCATTTTAAAAGAAAGAAAAAGAAAACTGACATGCACCTCCAAACAAGGAGGATGGTCCTGAGAAATGAGGACACAGCTCCGTGGTGAAATCACAATACAAATGATACCAGGAGTCACCAGAAGTTCAGAGAGGAAGGAAAGATCCTACTCAGAGATTCTGGAGGAAAGATTGCCCTGCCAACAGTTCTGGTCTTCAGAACTAGTTTTGCATTTCTGACCTTCAGAACTATGTGAAAACCAATTTGTGCTGTTTTAAGAGACGAGGTTCACGGTAATTCGAAGTAACACAACTGTTCCTACGTACCTGGTACTGCCCGTTTTCCAAATCCACTGAAATAGTCACTCCTTGATCCAACTGGCTCATGTTTGTAAACACATGAGAAACCCACGAAGTACCAATATCGTTATCATTGACAAAAGACAGAGGGTGGGCGTCGGGGTTCAGCCGCAACACTCTGTCTCTGGTTGTGTCTTGCGCTCTGTTGGGAATGCAGTACTGCTGCTCCGAAGGATGGACACGGGGGTGGCTGCTGGGGCATCGACAATGTGACTGGACATGCAATCGGGGCAGATCTCCAGAGAAAACCTCCAGAATCTCTCTGTGGGAGCCAAAAGGGAGATTTTCAGGACAGATACTTAACAGTAAGAGGTTTTAAAGCATCATGACAGAGGGATAGTGTTCTTCTCATGCATTGATGAGTAACCATTTATCTTTAATAATTTGCTAAACAGAACATAAAATAGAACATTCTTGGCCAGATAAGCATCTTCACTCTCATAGAATGAGTCTGAAAAACAGTACATTTTACATTAACTTTTCACATCAAAAAGTATGCATAAGCCCTCATCTGATTATCAAGATTTTCACTGCGTCTGTTTGTAATTATAGAGAAGAATATCCCAGAATCTACTCAGTGTTTAGACTGACTGACCACTGAGAGTCAATAACAACAGACTGAAAACAATGAGCCTTATAAGTAGGCTTTCCAGATCAGTCACGAGAAGGAAGAAAACAAACTTTCTCTGCTTGCTTAAGGAGAAGGGCCTGGAGCCAAGGCCATTTGTCAATGGCTTCCTGTGACTCATCTGTAGAGATTCTGGCATCCTGAAGTGTTTCAGTGACTTTAGATCCTATAGCATTTGCCAACAGTCAAACGAGAAAGCCAATTCCAGGCAGATATATTTAATATATTTCCATTAAAGGTTCTAGATCAGAATGAGTCATTCTATTTATAGGCAGTCTTCCACGGGACACCTCTCCAGATGTTCTGGGGGCCAGTGCCCCCACCCAGGTCCATCAGGAGAGACCAGCCACCTCCCTCAGATCCCGGGAGGGTGCCATGGAGGAGCCCACTAGCTTCTCCATTCATTAAGCCACATGGATGTTTCACAGGGATGTTTCAAGTGATAGCAGCTTTTGAATGAGACCTCAAGTCACTCTCCAATAAGCAATCTTCTCCCCCATCCCTAGGATAAGCTTCATTCCCAAAGAGCTCCAGCAACACCGTTCTGCAGTTTAGACAAAGGGGACCTGAAAGACAGTGAGGCTGGCGGCAGTCAGACTCCTCCCGAGTGTGTTCCTGCATTACTGCACCCTCATCCATCCTCTCCTGAGTAGGTCAACTGATAAAGTCCAGGGCTCCAGCTGACAGCGATCGCACAGACCACAGTGCCATCTCGAGAGCCATTTCCCTCAAACCTACCTGCAAGAACTAGTACCGTCGTTTGGAAATTCACCTTACTGATCTACGTCTCCCTTGAAGCGGCTAAACATTCTCTTTTTGGCCTTCGATAGAAGTAAATGAAATCGACTCATCCATACAACAATGTAGTATATTATCAGATGATGAGTTGGGAAAGATTTTCAAGGGCTGTATTTACCAGAATTTCACCTGAACTGCTCTGAGCAGAAGGGAAAACTGTAAATTTAAGAAGACCTAAAAAGATCATCACCTGCTCCCAAGGTGAGGAACGTTTGCATGAAAGCTGGCCCAAGTCTATAAGCCAATTTGTTGATAGGAAATAGGAAAATATATAATAATACATCAAATATTCACTCTTCTTGCTTCCATGTCTAACAGCTCAGCCTCTCGAGACTTTGTCATATATCAAAATAATCATTTTCATTGTGCTACATTCTCTGGTAGTTATGAATTTAATGGATAATTTTAAAAGGCACGTACAAAAGCAGATGATGTTTCAGTGTTAGAAACTACTTCTTATATGATGTTTAAGCAGATGTATCCCAAATTCCACAAAAAGATCACAAATCAAGTTTTCTTAAAGAAAATGTTATAAAGAATTTGATCAACTTCATATTATAAGGAGTTAACAATAGAATAGTATTGGTGAGTAACAACCAGAGAACAAGCCAAAGCTAACAGTGTAAACATGAATCAGATGATATTTGCCAAATGCTGTAAAGATAAAAATGCAATAATCACCACAGTAATCTTATTTAAGTGAATTCAGCACTTATCCTTACACTTCTTGAGATATGCAAGGAGGCATCTACTTACCTATTTGTAAGTGCCACAGGGTATAATCGAAAATCTTGCATTCTTCCAACAAATTGTTCTAAACCTGCAAAATACATACACGCGAAATATGAGAAGCCTCAGTTTACCAAGCAACGGCTGAAAAATATTCAAGTGCTGTTCCTTTAAAGCTACAAAGTTGTAAGCCATGCTTACACCACGGCCTTTCGAGTTCTTAAAGATCAATATCTATTTTCTAAATTCGCATGAGTAACAATAACAAACATATTTGCCTCAGTAGACAGTGCAACACTGAAGTCAAATGGAACACTTTGACTAGCTTATTTACTGACCTCTTCCATGGCTTCTCTTCCCAAAACAAATTTCTTTCTAGTTTATAAACCCATCTCTCATCTCACTGGCCCTTACTTTGTCATCTGCTTCCAATTGCAATTTTCAGATTATTTGCCCTGCCAAAATGAACACTGTCCACACTCACATCTCACTTATTGTAACTCAAAACTCCAAAATATCTGTTTGGACCCTCTGTAAACTCAGATTAGTGTATTGCCTAGAAAACCCCCCAAAAATGAAGATAAATCAAAATCCATTTGTGGATTCTGAGTTACATATCTCAATAGTATTCTAATTCAATTCTGAAACGTCATCACTTTGTGAGAATTCGTCTAAGACGGTTAGGTTCGAAGAGGAATCTATGTTGAATTAGATGATCTTTCAAGGCACAGATAGATATTAACTTTAATTGACATGGTATTATTTTATTAATTTGTTTAGCAAATATTTATTTCATACTTACTAAGACAGATAAGCCTGAGAGAGTGAAAACAGGAAAAAAAGAAAATTACCATCTCTAATTTTTTTGTTTTTAATAAGATAAACTTGATGAAAGGTAAAATTCTAGTGAGAATTTAATAACTGGAATGCAAAAGGGACTGAATCCTAATGTAGAATACCAATTCAATAATTAAGCATTTTTAAATGACATGTAGAGTAATGGCTAATTCACCAAATTGTCATTTCCCAAAATATGCTTTTTCCAAACTATTTCATGTTCACGGAATTTTCATAACAGTTTTAAAAGAATGTTTATCATTGCTGCTGCTCCTTTCCGATGATTTTGAGGAAACTGGGCGACGGATTAGACCGAAGAATAAAAGATAGAGTAAAATTAGCACACAACAGTCTCAGATGTTGATATGGGAAGCAGGAAAGGTCAAAAAGAGCAAAAACACAGGGAGACTCCAAGGCATAACGAGTATATGACTGTGTGTGAACAGGGGCAGTGCACATGGAGGTATAGGTACTCTTACTAAATGAATTCATGTATTTATTCATATTTAAAAGTTACATTGAAGAAAATAACCAAGACTACTTTTTACATGAATAGTTCGTCATGAATGTAAACGTCTCCAACTGATGTAGTCTAAGAAGTAACGTATTCACGGGCTCTCTCTCTGCGCTTGGTCCCATCTCCCCCACACCCTGCGAGCTGAGGCACACAGGAAGATGACGTCATCCTCAGCCTCCAGCTCTGACTCCCCAGAGGTGGAGGTTCTCTACCCTCGCTGTGCACAAGTGCGAGTAACTGTTCCTTCCAACCATATTATGAGGACAAGACACAACAGAAGATCTACTAAAACTATAAAAATATTCAGATGGTTTCCAACACAAATTATTTTAAAAATTATAATTAGCTAAAAGGAATAAGAGAAACATGGGAAACTGTTCCCTCCATGGATTAAGCTATAGAGGCAGATCGGTGTGTACACATTGATACGGGCCAGGATCTAAAGCCAAGCAAAGTCGGGGCTGGGGTATGCGGAAGGTCAAACTGCTCTTAGAGGAGAGATGGAAGGACGGCATGTAAATACAGCTGTGTTTGGGCTTCCGTAGTTTTGTTTGGTGATGAGTACAAAGAAGAACTAAGGAAATCACTTTGAATGTATGAATTTGCCTTGTGAGATGAACACTCTCTGCCAAGAATGCACAAAGCTGGATTCGTCTCCTCTTTATGCTTCATCTCCATGTGCATCCCTAGTTCTCCCAGCACCCTTCACACTCCAAACTGCAGCTTTGCGGGCTACACTCTCAATATCTGCCAACACCTGCCATGCTTTCTCAGGCCCAAGGTTTTCCACATGATTTTGCCTCTGCTTCAAATGTTCTGCCCCCATCCCAGCCCTCCAACTCACAGCTTTGGAATACGTCCTGTGAGAGACTTTCTGAGCCCCACCATGGTCCCATGAGCTCCTTCAGCACTCTATTATTCCCTGCTCTTTCTCTCAAATACCTTCTTACTTCTCTTACTTAATGAAACATGAAAGTATATTATATAAACTTGTCTGGCAACACACACAAAGCAGTAATGGCCTTATTCATTCAAGCTCTTAGCCAAGGTCCTGGCATGTGATAAACTGGTCAAAAGATATTTCATAATGATGGAACAAGAGCGAAGGGAAGCAGTTAGGAAGAGAGGTAATTGTAAAGTGGACTCAGAAAGAGTACTACAGATCTCTAGTGGCTTCTGTAGAAAACCTGTGGAAGGCTGACCGGGGAAAAACACAGAGTTCCTCAAGAGCTATCTCAGGGGCCACCTGAAATGAAAAATGGCAAATTTGCATTGGCGTAAGTCTGTGAGCGAGGCAATTTCCCCAGCTGTGCCGAGAACCCAAGAGAAACATCAGACGATGGGAGGTTTCCAAAATGCATCAAAACAATGAGAATATAAAGGCAGTGTGTCAGACAAAGAGCAGAAGAGCCGTGCCATCTAAGTGGCCAGGAAGGTGAAATCAGGTGACAGGTGAAAAACCAAGAAAAAGAGGAGAAAGGAATTGATTGTCTTAGAGAAGCCAAAGAAGAGTGTCCTGAAATGAGGATGCGAGACGTGTGAAACTTTCGGAGTAGTCACTTCATCTAGGTGATGGAGGATGCAGAAAAGATGAGCAGTATGATGTCTCTTTCAGCGCCACTGATGAATGGAGCAAGAAGAAATCTCCGCCACACTGGAAGCATGTTTATACAGGATGAAATTAATTGTTCTGGGCTGAATCGTGCAATCTCAATCCCCAGTTGTTATGGTTTAGATCTAAAATGTCCCCAAAACTCTCCTGTGCTCAGAGGTAGAGGTGATGGAGGGTGGATCATGGGGGCGCTGGACTCATTGGTGGATTCACCATCAATGAGTTCAGGAGCTGAGTATGCTGTTAGGCAGCAGTAAGTTAGAGGCAGGTCACTGGGGTGTGGTCTGGGACAGCTGTCTCCCCCTCTAGCTCCTCCCTTTTCTGTCTGCTTTCCGGCCCCCAGTGATGAGGAAAGTGACTAAGATTCAATGCTTGTGAATATGACTTGATTTGCAAACAAGGACTAGATGACATAATGCAACAAGGATGAGATCACTAAGGAAGCCCCAAATCCAATATGACAGTTTTCTGAATATATAAGAAGAGGAATTTGCCATATAAAGACAAAGACACACAAGGAGAAATTTGTGAGATAACGGAAATTGAAGGGATCAAGCTACAAGCCAAGGACCACCAAAAAGCTAATGAGAGTCAATGAAGGATTCATCTCCACAGTTTTCAAACTGAGCCTGGCCCAGAAGCCACTTTGATACTGGACCTCTATCTGCTAAAACTATGAGACATAAATTTCCATTGTTTTATCCCATCCATTTTTGGTATTACCGTCAAAGGAAACTATACAGCCATCATTTCCTATTTTTGTTACCATAAGAGTTATCAAGGAGAAAAGATAAATTGTTATAAATATTCCATGTTATCCAACATGTTTTCTCAGGATTAAATATTGTTGAAAATGTCTTATATAGAAACTCTAGGGAAATGTTTTTATCACAAGGAACCAGATCATAACAAATAGCGGATAATCACTCATGATTTTGGAGGGCCTACTATCACTGCAAGAGAGCAAAGGTGACGAACACTGTGATTTTATCAAAGCCTCAACCATGGCTTTAAATGTCAGGGTGACTTCATTCTTTTATGTATTTATGCACTTACAAATATTTATTGGGAGTCTACTACCTGCCAGGCACTTTCATGACAGCCAAAGATACAAAGATACATCAGTTAACAAAAGAATTTATTTGCTTTTATGAAATTTAAATTGAAGCAGAGAGATAAACATAGTAAATAAGTAACTTCTATGATATATTAGAATGCAATAAATTCTATCAAAATTATGGGTAGAAAAATAAGCGTCGGTTAGAGAGAGAGGGTGGATTTTATCAGGGATAGTATAGCAAAAGAGCGCTCATTGAGAATTCAGCATGGACAGGGGACAGGAGGTGACTCAGGTGGTGTCCGGACGAAAAGTGTTCCACGGGCACCAAGGAACACACAGACACCTCTGACCGTGTGTGTGGTGCATTAGGGAGGTACAAGCAGCCAGCTTCCTGGTGCAGAATTAGAAAGGAAGTGGCCACTGGAAGAGTAGGTCAGACAAGTATCTGGCACGCGGGGAAGGAACTACAAATTGTTAAAAGCATAACAGACCCATTGAAAGGATTTGGGTTTTTATTATGAGTAAAATGAGACGCTACTAGAGGGTTTTGAGAAGAGGAGTGACATGACTGCAGGTTGTATCAAAAGTGATCAAACAAGCATGTAGAAGAATGAGGGCAGAAGAAGAGAGAAGAGTTAGAAGGCTGTTTCAGCCTTCCAGGTGGAAGATGATGGTCAGTCTCAGACCAGGTGTTAGAAGTGGAGGTCCATTTTTTGATGCAGATAACTTAGAATTCACTTCCTATATTTTAATAATAGCTAAAGGGAAGCTGTGCTGCAGAGGGATAATGAAACCTGTTTTATTACCTATAAAAAATAAAAGGGCTGGGTTTTATAACCTTTAAAAACCATTTTAGTTTTAAATTCAGGAGTCTGGGATTGGATGATCATTACTGCTGCTACAGAATTCATACTTGAAGGAATTTCTTTTTTAACAATTAGAGGAAGTTTTCCAAGGACCTAGAGTTAATGTGAATCATCTATCCCAAACAAGAAAATTACGATTTGGGGGGATGAGGAAAGTGCTATAAAATATTTCAAGGGCATAGTCACACAGATGTGATTTACTCATTCTTTTGCTAGTTGCCAATTTTTTGAACAGCACTCATTGGAATGAACGCTCCATAAAGAGATTCCTCTTTGAAAAATATTTATATGGCAAAGATAGGACTCAATTATATCAATTGATCAAGGAAATAGACATGACTCATAGAAGAAAGACCTCATAGCTGTCTACTCAGAAAACAGACAAGTAACGACACAAGAGAAGCAGCCCTACATTACAACATGGTGGCACACCAAGGTTAGTTAAGTAGGAAAACTGTAAGTAAATAATCTATGTAACACGTTTGCAATAAGGCTAAAGATAAAAGTGCCACACCAGTTCAGAAGGAAGAAATGATTCGCTTCAATTCTCAGATGGCATGATTACCCACGTAGAAAATTCCAGTGAATTTACCCAAAAACTACCAGAACTAATACATTTAGCATGCAAGTTCAATATGCAAAATTCAATTCAATATCTATCCATGAATGATAAACCAATGGGAGTTTAAAATTTTATGTAGAACTCCTATTAGCCACCAAAACATGACATATAGTTTATAAATCTAATGAAGCATGATAGTGTTTTTAGGTAAAACACTGAGACATTGATGAAACAAATAAGGACGTATAATCAGAATTGCACAGTAAAGACTGAAAATTTTCTCTGCCATAAAAGCAATTCTTATACTAGCAAAAACTGTCAAATTAACATTGCCAGAACTCTGGAAAATAAAGACCTGAAACAACATGCGGAGCGTTTATTTTTAAATGGTCAAATATTGATAAGAATGATAGGTCTGTCACATTTAAACTTTACCTATTCTCCACCTCCTCTCTGAAACTCAACAGTCATCTCAGAAAGAGTCTACAATAAGAGTGATAACCAGCAACCTTGAAGCCACCAGAAGGATGGGTTTCAGATTAGAATGCTTGCAGAGCCCCATCTTCAAACGATCATCATTATCTGACCCACTAAAAGAACCCACTGATAAAGCTTGAACTGAATCAGCATTCACCCAGGTGGGAGCTACTTTTTCCTAGGGATGTTTGTTGAAAATAATTGGTAGCAACTGCTTAACTTTGAGGTTGCTCAAGGTGGTAATGACAAACCAAAAACCTTAAAAAAAAAAAAAAAAGCAGCAGCTGGGGGATGACAAGTCCATAAGAACTTTGCAGAGTTTGTTTATACGACTGGAAATCTAAAAATTATACATATACAAAGAGTTATGTGCCCTCCCAGGTATATGCATATTCTCCAAAAAAACCTCAGAAGGACCAACAGTGTTTATAACAACATCAAAATTTTGGGACATCTAGGGATAAATATAGCAAAATGTGTGAGTTTCTTTCATGCAGGAATTCATTAAAAGACATAAAAGAAGACCTAAATGATATGCCATCACCACAGATAAGGAAAGTCAGTATAATATAAATTCTCCCTAAACTGTTATATAATTGAAATCTTCTTAGTTTTTTTTTAAATTTTTATTAGTACATACTTATAAAACATAATAGTTACATTCATTGTGAGGAACTGGTACATGTACATAAAACATCTTCATTCTTTTTTTATCCCCTCCTCCTTTTCAAATTAAATTATAATTGAAAAAATCCAAGTAGGCATTTACCTGAAGGTTGGTCCTAAATTCATCTGGAGAAGACCAAATGATAGTCATGTGGAAAATGACTAGTAAGACATAATTCACATTACATGATATTAAAACTCACCCAAATGCTATCACTTTGCAAGACTTCTGAAACAAAATGTTAATCACACTATCATAAAAGTGAACCTGAGATATGGTCAAAGTGGCTTTAAAAATCATTTAGAAAATTTTGGATGTTCAATAAAAATCAGTGGGACAGAGATATCCCAATAAACATCAGTGAAGAATAAATCTCCATCTCACACGGGGTACAAAAATTACTTTCAAGAATAAAATAGTACATCATATGTATCAGGATAAGAAATCATTTATTAAATGAGATTTAAAATATATAATCCAAAAAATAAAAAAATAAAAAAAAATAAAAAAAAAAATAAAATATACAATCCAAAAAGAAGTGGTTCATATATTTACCAATATTAAAATTCAAAACTGTGTGATAGAACAAAAGCATAGAATAGTCAAAAAATAAAGCCACTCATGGGAATATGTTTGCATTCACTATAACTGCTTAAAACATTTAAGGTTCATATAATAAGCGTAACTTGTACAAATAAAGATAATGCAATGGAAAATGTAATAGGGCATAGACAGAGTGACTTACACAGGACAGAAAATATGAAAGCCAAATAAATAACTTTTAAAATCTTACTACATATTAATGAAAATAAAACACAGAATTTTATACTCATGATGCTGGCAAAAAAAATTGAGAACCAAAGAAGTTGATGAGGATACGTGTAAATGAGTCTCCATCTGTTGCTGGTAGAAACGGAAATCGGTTCAATCACTGTAGAGAGAGGTCAGCAATGTTGCACATGGAAGGAGTCTGTCATGGTGCTTTTGCTGCAGAAACGCTCACAGATGCACACAAGGAGAGACTTGCAAAATATTAAATGCAGAATTTTGTAAATTACAAAATCAAAATCCTAAACTGTTAACGTGGGTGCAAATCATTTATACTTTTTCATAAAATGGAAGATTAAAACACCAGTTAAAGTGAATCAACTCTACCTTAAAATCAAAAATTCTCAAAAACAATTTTTATGAAAAGAGAAGGCTGAAAATCCCAATGCATCAATCCATTTACACACACACACACACACACACACACACACACACACACACTTCATAAACTCCATAATGGGTGACAAACAGGACCATGGCCATCTTCCTCGCACAAACATGAATGCAGCCATTTCCCCAAAACTTTAAAACAAATTAAGTTCGTAAACCAAGGTACCACTGTATATATTTATGTATGAAACTACTGATATCAATTTATGAACAGAAATATAGTCCCATTTATTAAAGATACATATCAGTTTGAATCATTTGAAATGGCTACTATTTGACCACTTTTAATATACAAAAGGGTATTTTCATATGACTCAACCTCAAAATAGAAGTATTAAAAACATACAAGAATAACAAAGAAAAATGTGAAATGGGCAAGAAGAATCTTTACAAATCATTAGAAATCATTTAAGTACTTCTTGAAATTTCAAAGCCATAAATGTTGATTACTTGAAAGAACCATTGATTTGAGGGGGGAAAAGGTATTACCATAAATGTGAAATTAAAAAAGTGAAAACAGAATAAATCAAAATTAATTTTGTCCTTATAGACCAAATAATAACAATAACAATAATAATAAAACTAAAAGTAGAAGTAAAGTATTTGACATAGCTGTCTTTAAGTAGGGATATTCACCCATAGGATATAAAGAACTAAAGCTAATTCATAGTTAATTTTCTAAAAATATCAACCATGATTTGAAACAGCATCTTTTTTGTTGAAAATTAAAAAAGAAACTTAAAAGACTGAGCATTTTTACAAAAACATCAATAGGTTTCTATATCTAAGAAACAAGCTCTCCCTACGGTACAATAAAAAGCAAATCTGTGCCCACTCAACCAGACTTTGGTAGTGGCCTTTCATCTCTTCTATCGAGAACTCAAAATGAAGTTAAAACTGTGCATGATGATGCCTCGCTAATGTCTGATCTGTACTGACTTCAGTGGGGACACTCTGGAGAACATTTTATTTTGACAAATTAAAAACCAACAATAAAAATTCAGAACTTCGATATATAATGGCTCTAGGATGGAGAGTCAATATAATTTACTTGTATATTTTCTAGTGTTTATTACAGTGTTTCATGACAAAAATAGTACAGTTCTTTTCTGATTTGGCTATTGTTTTCAGACATTGATAGTAAAGGATAAGCATATTTTCTGGCTGCCACTGAACCACAAAGAGGAAATAAATGTCCAAATGAAATTATTGTTATAGACAACAAAAATATATTCAGTATAGTATAGTCTATTGGCATATTACTATATACAATCATGCTATATATATCTACATATATACACTATCAAAATACCTTGAATTGAGAAAAGCTTTAAAATCCACTTCCAGAACCAACAGTTGAGATCAATGAAGTGTTATGCTGAAGAATTAACAGGTGGCTACAAAATATTCAAAAGTAATAAATCACCACCAGAGAAAACAGCTTCCTTCTATGCTTACTTCATCCGATTCCTTTAATTCTCTAACAAGCCAGCTTTCTCAATATCTGCACTGAAACCTCCCACCTCTTTTCATTTAATTTTATTTAAAATTATCTACAGTCCCTTTTCTACCACTCCTTCGATGCTGAAAGTCCGCGTATGACGGCCACCCTGGGTACCATTACTCTTTTGGGCAGGGGGGGCGGGTGCCGGGGATCAAACGCAGGACCTTGCGCTCGCTAGGCAAGCACTCTACCGCTGAGCCAGATCCCCAGCCCCTGAGTATGATTTTCCTCTTATAACTTCTCATTCTCCTTGATATCCTGCTGCTGGATATTGGAAGAGCTTCTTGAAATTCTCTTCACTTTGCTTTGAATGTCCCAATCCTTGTATACCACACGGAGATTTCCTCAGCTGCCTCTCTTCCGCATCCACATTTCCCAACTGTCAATCTGTAGCTCTATGCTCCTTTTTCCCTACATCGTCTCCTTAATTTCACTTGCATCTAGAGATTCAAAATCAACTTCTCTGGGGAATATTCTTATCTCCATATAATTAGGTCTTATATAAATCCTCAGTAAAAGTTTTTTGTCCCCAATGATCTGTTGCCTTCTCTACTTGAATATTTCTTACTATTGCAAATGAATAACATTAATTCCTCAATACTTAACCTCTCTCCTCCCCTCTTCCTTCTCTTCTCTCCTGCCTACACACACACACACACACACACACACACACACACACACACACACAGAGCGCAGTTTCTTTCTCATTTTAGTCTATATGAGAAACATCGTTGACTCCATGTTCTCCTTTAATCGCAATGTCTGCTCAATTATTTACACACATTTTCCAGTCTCCCTGGTTTCACGCATTAGAGGTCACTTCCGGAATACTGTCACAGAGGTAAAGCAAACCACCTCATTTGAGCTGAAAAGATTTGCAGCCACTGTTCTCTGCAGATCCACACACCCATTCACTCATTCTGCAAATCTTTATCCAGCAGCTACCGAGTTGCACAATCTTCTGGTTCCTGGGATAACCAGAGAATAATGTAAATGGTCAAAGGCCTCCCTTCGCAAAACTTATATTGCAGAGCACAAAAACAGATATCCACAACACCAACATGTAAAATAAATAGTGCGTTAAAGATAAGAGCCATGCGGAAAAACCTAGCAGCATAATGAAGACCAGAGGGGCAGAGCTGGTGCTCGCAGTTTTAAAGAAGGAAGGAAGGAAGACATCTTTAAGAAGGTACCTTCTGAGCAGACGTGAAGCAGGTAACATCAGCCATTTCATGCCTAACAGATGGCTCAAGGGACAGTCAGTGGCATGAGGGCCCTAAAATAGAAATACACCTGCCATACTCAAGGCCAGGTGGGCAAGGGAAGGGGAGCAGAGGAGACCAGGTCTTGCAGATCATCTGGTCACCGCAAGAATGGCAGCTTCCACTCCAGGGAAAAGGTGAGACGGTAGAGCTTTTTGAGCAGAGAAATAGTGTCTGAGTCATACTAATAGGCAACTCTAGCTACTTTATTAAGAACAAGATAAACAGTGGAGTTGGGAGCAGTTAAAGGATCCGCACTGGTCCAGGCGTGAGCAGCCCCATGACTTGGTCCAGATGTGCCCAAAGGAGGTGTCCAGAAGGACTGAACAGCAGACGAATTTCACAGCAAGCATCAACATGAGTTTTCTGAAGCACAAGGTGCTGCGTGTGAGAGAGACTTGCCAAGTATGACTCTTGAGTGTGTTCTCCAAATTAGTGCAAAACTGAAATTGCCCTCACTTGAGATGGGAAAGAATATAAAAGAGGCGCCACGTGGGTCAAAGCGAGAGGTCTAAAAACAAACTTCAGTCTCAGAAGGAAGTTGAGGTTAAATCTGAGATATAAACTAAACATCCAAATGGAGGTTTTGAGTAGTGTGATGTATGTAGCAGCCTGGCCTGTGTAAAAGCAAAGAGAAGATTTTTAGCTGACTGAGCTGCAAGCAGGACAAGAGGAAGTGCTCAGGACTCAGAGGAAATAACGCCAGGTAGGATCTGGGATACGCTGCAGTGGGGAGCCCCAGAAAGGGCTAATCTTTACAGAGAGGAAGGAATTACTTCCTGAGGTTTACCTAGACAAGTCACAGCGTTTTCAAACATCTACTGCCATTGTGTAAACTAAATACCTTTTCCCTCATCTGAGAAAATTTTGATTTTGAGCCAAAAAATTAGATACGGTTTACAACTATTGCAGTATTTGAAAACATATAAGTTTTACAGAGTTAATAAACTTAATATATAAATCAACAATTACAATAATACTGAAAATAACAAAATTCTATTAAACTACCTAACATGAGCCAGGGAACCAGGCACTCGCTATTTATACATTTTGCACTCACTCTAAAAAGTTTGTATGTAAGACACATTTTATAAATGAGGAAACAAATTAAAAAATTGGATTGAGAAGTTAAATTCTTTGCCAAAGTCACTCGGCTCTTAAGAAGCTGCGCTGGGATTCAACCCCAAATCACTCTGATTTTTAAATCTCAGTCCTCACTTCTTAAGGCTAATTATTACAGCAATAATAATTCGTATGTACAAGGAGTTAACTTTCCAGCGCAGATTTGGTTTTCCTCACCCTACATGCCACCGCAGAATTTAGACAACCAAAGTTCCCAAGATTGCACTCTCTACAATATAAATTAGGCTTCTCTGGCCGGACTTCAGATCTACTCAGAGAATAAGCCTATTCTATGAAACAGTTCCACTTTTTATTTTGTGCAAAATTAGAAAACATTTTTCATTTTTGTTATGAAATATAACTTGTTCCAATAATTGTAATCAATACCAAAAGAAATTTGAAAGTCAGTTACTTATAATTGTACTCATAGAGAGTAACATTATTAACATTCTGAATAACATTCGGCATATGTCCTTCTAGGCTTTTAAATAATATTCATGTTTATAATAACACAAATGTTAAATTTAGAAATTATTCCATACAATCTTGCTTTTTTCAAGTCATAAAACATGTAAATCTATTGCTACATCTCTACCAAGAGGCAGATTTCTTTCTAGTCCATCGTCAATGTGAATTATAATTTATTTAGTCAGTTTTCTTCTAAAAATTTTAACTGATCCCAGCTATTTGCTACTTTAAATAATTCTACAGTGAACATTTCTGAGTACATGTTAAGCCGCCCTTGCCTAATTATATTATTGAGATAATAGCCTGGAAGTAGTGTTCTTGCATTTTTTAGTTTTGATAGTTTGCCAAGTTACCCCAAACTCTTTCTGACATCGGTGTTGGGTTGTGTTGTTTTGTTTTGTTTTTGGTGCTGGGGATCAAACTCAGTGCCTTGCACTTGCAAAGCAAGTGTTCTACCACTGAGCTAAATCCCCAACCTCCTGACATTGGTATTGTCTCTTTTTTATTTCTGCTTAAGTACAAAATGATAAGCACTATGTGAATTTTAATTTCTCAGCTTATTAGACAGATGTTTCACAATTTTTCTTTCTTGTTTGTGGACATGATATCAAGCTAATAAATGTCTTAAATATGTCAAGTTTATAGATGAACTGGCCTTAATTTTCCTCTACTACCTCATGCTTATATATTTTAGATTCACACTTTAATTCATCAGGAGTTTTTATTTGGTACAGTTGTGAGATGTATATTTAGCAACTCTTCTTTTCATAACCGACCAATTGTCCTGAAGTTGCTAAATAAGCCTGATGTTATGATCTGAAACCAACTTTGTCTTTAATTCAACCCCTCTCTATATCACCGAATAACTTATTGTTGTAATACTCTTCCTCCATTTCCTTTACCTAGTTTTTCCAGTGCTAGAGATTGAACCTAAGCACCGTGGATACCAAGCAAGAGCTCTACAACTAAGCTACATTTACCTGTCTTACTTTATCAATTTTTATACTTTTCTATTTCTTTGCTTTTTACCTACTTCTGAAAAGAATTTTTCTCTGGGAAAAAATGTTCGCATAATCCTAGTGGAAGAGAAAGGGAAAGGGAAGAGGGATTTTCTGTACTGCTCTGAGGTTACAAACGCGGGCCTGTGGCACCCTGGTGGAAAAGAAGAGTCGCCCAGGAAGGGCTGAGGCGCAGCTCGGTGGAGGGCGCCTACATCGCACGCCGAGGGGGCTGGGCTCATCCCCAGCACCACAAACACAGGTGGAGTCCAGCTGTACAACCAAGAGCAACCAGAGGAGGCAAGATGCGCAGAAAGGAAAGCAAGTTGGGTGAGCTTCATGTGATCATCCTTTTCTTCCCTTGATATTAGCTTTTATACTCAATAAATGTTTATTGGTTCCTTACTGACCTTAAGAAAGTGCTACATGCGTTTAAACACAGAACAGAAACTCTCGCCTTTAATGAGACAACAGACTCGGATAAACGAGTTCATAAATGGTTCTGAAAAGTTGCAGTTCACATAGTTCTGTAATGTTAATCGAGACTTTGGGGGGCCATTACAGCCTATGACCACAGTGACATCAGCTTCTGTTTGTAAAGCTGGCCTGCTACAACTCTCGAGGTAACTGGCCAAATGGAGGCACTTAAATAAATCTGTGACTGGAGGAAAATACTCTGAGAGAGGAGTTGGTGTTCACTGATTGATACAGATGGTCTAAGGTATTCCTATTTTTATACTTTAAAGTCAGCCTGACCAAATAGAATCACTAATGCGGACAGACGAGAGTCCAAGGAAAAATCATCCCTTTCATCTAGAACGAGTTCCTAAAGGAGGCAAAGACAAGTTATTGGAATAGAAAGTGTCATCCGCATCAAGTGCCCTAGAGAGTTATACTAGCAAAGACCTGGACTCAAAGAAAACCTCCTCAGGAACCAACACACATGCAGACAGCCGTTGCTTTCTGGGTGCAGAGCGAAAGGACGGAGTCCAAGCAAAAAAGGCGAAATGCCACATCTGGATCTGCCCTCGGGCCTCGCTCTGTGTGCCTGTGTTGGAAGCAGCGTCAGCCCCGTAGCAGAGACGGTGGGACTGGTGCTGCATGAGAGTGCCTTTAATTTAGCTCACAGCAATCTCTTGCACAATTACCCCTTCCAAATGAAACCATCTTAGATATGGACAAAACTAGGGAGGACAGTGACTTAATTTTTTGATTGAAAAAATGAGCAAGAGAAAGAAAGAAAAATGATTAATAAGAAGTCCATCGGAACATTCTGTACCTCTCTCTTTTCTGATTAGAGAGGTGGCTTGGAAGCTGGCTCATTAGGCAGAAGTAATGAGCCGGTCCAGCCGCCACCTCTAATTAGAGAACAGATACAGCAGGTACCACCATACCTGTTCGCTGATAAAGACAAAAATTATTTGAGAAGATCGTTTTCCTCCCATAGCTCTTAGATACTCAGAACATAAAGGAAAAAAGTGTAATAAAAACTAAGTAATATTTGAAATAAACTCTTTTCCAATGATAGATTTTTTTAATCAGGAGTGAAGTTTATTTTTACACAATTTAAGAGTAAATATCATCTTCAGACTACTATGTTCTTTTGAAGCATTAATTCAATCTTTTATGTACTGCAGTAGAAGCATCATTTTAAGCCTGCAGTGAAAAATAATTTATAACACTATCATATACTTGGAGTAACATTTGGTGTAATAAAACACTTTCGAAGTACAAATGGGGATTAAATACTGAAATAAGACTCCTAAGTTTTAATGTGCTATCTAAAAATTCTTCATGGGGAGTCTTTGTACATTTCTTCAATATACTAATTACTAAAACCTAGTTTCTAAATATATAGGCGCCTTAAATCATTGTTCCTTCATATAAATTGTTTGATGTAAGAACCCAAACAAATGAAGTCTTTTACAACACTTTCACTTTTGATCCCTACAATAATCATATAGAAAGATTATCCCCATTTTACTGTGTTACAATAAGAAAATAGATATTCAAAGAGGTTAATAATAGTAGCCACTTATGCATATTTACTAAACGACAAGCAGTATGTCCCAGACATACCTTACTTCACACAATTCTTAGGAGTCCCCTGTATTACATATTAAAACACTATTTAGCAGATTAAACAACAGAGACTTAGACAGAGTATATATTTTTGATCAAAGGAACCCAACTGGGTCAGATCCAATCCCAGGTTAGTTTGACCCCAGAGCTTGGGATTTTTTTTTTGTTTTGTTTTGTTTTCTTTTTTTTTTTTTTTTTTTTTTTTTTTTGTGGTGCCAGGGATTGAACTCGGGGCCTTGTGCTTGCAAGGCAAGCACTCTAATCACTGAGCTAAATCCCCAGCCCCTGTTTTGTTTTCTTGAGATAGGGTTTCACTGTATTTCAGGCTGAACTTGAACTCACTGTGTAACTCAGGCTGGCCTCCAACTCTGAGGAATCCTTTTTCCTCAGTCTCCCATGTGCCGGGATAACAGGCATGCACCATCACACTCATCTCAGAATTTGAGACTGTATTACGATGTATTTTAAATACCAAAAGTATATACATTCTTTCTTTAAACAACAGTTAAATAACTTTGTATAGAGGAAAACAAAACCGAAAATTTCCATTATTTCAGTTAACAATAACATCATGTATAAATGTCTATAGGACATCTCTAACCCCTGTCTATTTTGTTCATTTATTGGAAACGTTTTAAAAGATTTAATTCCTATTATATAAAATGACAGAGTCATGTAACTATTCAATGAATAATGTATTTTACAAAGTCACTAACTACATTTTTCTATAATAAAAACGATATTAGAAAACAAAATTCAAAAACAGTACTAAGTACAATTGCATGAGAAAAAGTGACTACTAGGCCAAAATTGAGAAGACTGACACTATCGAACGCTGCCCAGGTGTACATCAACACGGACTCTCACTCACAGCTGGTGGGAAGAAGATGCTCCACCCACTTCTCGATAGGCTAACCGTCAGCTAAATTAAGAAGAGAGAAGACTCAAATAAAATTAGGATAAAAGGGAAACATAATTCACAACACAAAAATACAAAAGATCATTAGAGATGAATATTAACAAATATATGCCCAATAAATTTGATAATTTACAAGGAATGGTAACTTGCTAGATTTCTACCCCTTACTAAGACTGAATCATAAAAAAATAGAAAACCTGAACAGACCAACAGCAAGTTAACAACACTGAATCAATAACGAAAAGCCTCCCATCAAAGAAAACCCAAGACCAGATGGCTTTACTGTTGAATTCTAGACATTTAAGGAAAAACCAACATCAATTCTCAAGTTTTTCTAAACTAGAAGAGGAAGGAATTCTTCCAAACACCTTTATAAGGTCATCTTTACCCCTTTTCCCCAAATGAAATAAGAACACACACACACACACACACGCACGCATACACGCATACACGCACGCATGCACAATCCCCATGAGGGTATCCTTCCTGATACATGCAAGAATCTTCAACAAACTGAATCCAACATCCCATTCTTCACAACAAACAAAGGAGATTCATTTTAGGGATGAAAAATGGTTCAATATGTGGAAACCAACACATGTGATATACCATACAACAGGATAAATGACAAAGACCCTATGGGCATTTTAACTGATACAGAAAAATCACATTTAATAAAACTAATATGGCTTCATGATAAAAATGCCGAACAAGTTAGCTACACAAGAAATATACCTCAGCATAATAAAAGTCATTTGTAATAAGTAATTTTTATTCAACTGAATGGAGAAAAGATGAACATATTCTAAGTTCTGGAACAAAAAAAGGATGCCCATATTTACCAATTTTATTCACCATGGTGCTGTAAGTTCTAGCCAGAGTAATTAAGCAGAAGAAGGAAAGAAAGAACATCTACGCTGGAAAAAGAAGTCAAATTGCCACTATTTGTAGGTGACATGATCTTACACACATTAACCCCCCGAAACATCACAAAAAGCTCTTAGAACCAATAAATGATTTCTGCAAGGTTGCAGGATACAAAACTAGCAAACAACAATCACTAGTGTTGCTACATGCCAAGAATGAATTATCCGAAATAGAAATCAAGAAAGCAATCTCATTTTAAAATAGCTACCAAAAAAAAAAAAACAACCCTGGAATAAATTTAAACAAAAAGATCTTTACAAAGTTATAGAACATTGATGAAAGATATTGGAGAGGATACAAACAAATTGGAGAGGGATGACATTCCTGTTCATGAATTAGAAGAATCAATATTGCTAAAATGTGCATAATACCCAAAGTGGTATACAAATTCAAGGCAATCCATACCAAATAATAATGTAGTTTTTCACAGAACTAGAAAAAAAAATTCTAAAATTTGTATGAAACAAAAAACTGCCAAAGCCATCCTGAACAAAAACAACACAGAAGGACTCCAAAATATACTACAAAGTTGTACAAGAAAAACAACACAGTATTGGCATAAAAACAGAAACACAGGCCAAAGGAACAGAATAGAGAGCCTGGAAATAAACCCATAGACCTACAGCCAATGGATTTCTGGTAAAGGCACTAAGAACATTCATTGGAGAAAGAATCATTTTTGATAAATGATGTGGGGAAAACTGAATATCCCCATATAGAAGATGGAATCTAGACCCCTCTCAATCACCCATTTCACAAATTAATTCAAAATGAAATAAAGATGTAACAGAAGTATGTGAAGCTATGGAATCACCAGAACAAAACACAGGGGAAACATTTCAGAAAACTGGAAAGGACAAGGATTCTTTGACAAGACACCAAAAGCACAGGAAACCAAAGCAAAAACAGACAAATGGGAAGACATTAAAGCAACAATCTGCTGAACAGCAAAGGAAACAATGAACAGAGGGCAGAGACCTACACAGTGGGAGAAAATATTCTCAACTATATAGAATTTGTAAGGAGCTGTGGAATCACGACACCAAAACAAACAAAAAAGACAAATATCCTTATTAAAAAGGCAAGAGATCTAAACAGACATTTCTCAAAATGCTCAGCATTACTCAACCCCAGAGAGATTCAAATCAAAACCACAATGAGACATCACTGCACCCCAGTAAAAATGGCTATTATCAAAAAGACCAAAGATAACAAGTGCTGGCAGGAATGTGCATGTAAAGAAAACCCCAACACACTGTTGCTGGGAATGTAAATTAGTACAGTCATTATGGAAAACAGTATGGAAAGTCCTCAAAATTAAAGGTACAACTACCACACAACCCAACAATGTCCCCATGCGTATATCCGGAGGAAGTGAAAGCGGTACATGGAACACACAACTGCACCCCCACATTCAATGCAGTGCTAATCATAACAATCAAGAAGTGGAAGCAAACTAAGTATTCACCAACTGAGGAATGGATATGAAAACGCAGTTCATACATAAAATACTATTTAGCAAAAACAAAAAATTAAATACTGTCATTTACAGGAACACAATGGATCCAGAGATTGATCATTCTAAGTGAAGTGAGTCACTCACATGAGGAATCTAGAAAAGCTGATCTCACAGAATTTGAGAGTAAAATGGTGGGTCCCAGAGGCCCAGGCCAGCAGTTTGGGGTGGGAAGGGTGGGGAAAGGTTGCTCGGTGGGTACCAGGTTACAAGTGGATGAGAGCAAGAAGCTCTTGGGTACAACTGCAGAGTAGAGTGAGGGTAGATACTCTATGTTTCGGGAACTAGAATGTATTGTATGTTTCAATAACTAGAAGAAATTATTTTGAAGGCTTTCATCATAAAGAAACAATAAATGCTTAAGGAGATAAACATGTTTAATCTGATTTAAACATTACACACTCTATACCTGTATCGAACATTATACGGCACCCCATTAATATGGACAATTTTCATGTTTTTTATGTATGAGGGAAAAAAATAAATTTTTAAAAGTGCTTTGATCACATTGAAAGAAAATTCAGCATTTTTTACATGATACAATCCAATACTTGCACTTTGTGATATTTGCCTAAGAAATTGAAATTTGTATTGACAAATGTTAATAACAACTTTATTCATCAGTGCCAAAAGTTAGAGGCAACAAAGATGTCCCTTAGGAAGTGGGTGTCCACGTAACTATGGTACGACCACGAAACAGAATACTAAGCAACATTAAGAATTGAGCTATCCAGCCACTAAAAGCCAGGGAGGAAACTTAATTGCATATTACTCAGTGAAAGAAGCCGGTCTGGAAAGGCTATAAACTGGATGATTCCAAATGGATGTCATTCTAGAGAAGGAGAAACCACGGAGACAGTGAAAGCCGCGTTAGCATGAAGGAAATGAGGGGCTGGGGGAACACAGGACTTTCAAGACAGTGAAACTCCCCTCATACCCTGCACAGAATTGTACTGGAGCCCACACGTCTATTCAAAGACAAGCATGAACTACAGTATAAACTACGGACTCCGGGTAATCGCGGTGTGTCAGTGCAGGGTCATCAAATGTGCCACTCTCAGGGAGGGGACGTCGGTCATCGGGAGCTGGAGGGTACATCAGAAACATTTCGTAGTTTTGAATGGTGTCTAAACCTGCTTTATAAGAGAAAACCTTTAAAAATACTGACAAATACATGGGAAATAGTCTAACAAATGTAAGGCCTCCACATCGAAAACTAAAACACATTTCTAAAATTAAGGAATACAGTATATTTATGGATTGGAAGCTTTGACAGTGTTTTTAGGTACACTCTCCTCCCCAAATGAACTGATTTAAATCCCAGAAGAATTTTTTGTGCCCATGAATAACTGCTTCCAAAATTCAAATAAAAGCCAAGACTATCTAAAAGGAAAAAAAAAAAAAAAGTTGGAGACCGATACTGACAGATATCAAGATATTTATGAAGCCACATAAATTTAATTAATACTAAACGTTTTGATCCAAGTACAGACGAATCATGAATAGAGAGTTGAGAAACAAACTCATCTTTACATACAGATAGCGGGTTTAGAGCAAAGTTACTACAGCCGAGTAGTAGAAATGATTGCAGTGAAATGATGCATTATTGTTTTGTTGGGGTTTTTTTCCCTTAACTTTCTAGGTTAATTAAATACTTGGGTGAGAAAAAAAATAAAACTTGACTCCTATTTCACATTATATCCAAATATTAATCCTAGAGAGAAAACAGTTCTAAATTTGAGAGAGAAAATAATAAAGTTTCCGAAGTAAAGAGTATCTTCATGACATCAATCTTCTAAGATGGCTAAACAAGATGCAAAAAGCATTAAGTATAGCAGGAAAATTGGTAAGTTGAATTCATGAAAATAAGGCAGTTCTGTTTATCAAAGTATGCCATTAAAAGAATGAAACTGTAAGCCAAAGACTAGAAGATAAGATTTGCCATTTATGGCCCGCCAATAACTTATATTCAAAATATTGAAGACTTCCTACAAATTAATAAGGAAAACACAAACTACCCAATTAAAAATTGGCAAATAAACTTGAATAGGTACTTCCAATAAAGCACATTATACAGCAAATAAGCACATGAAAAGGTCCCAGTATCATTAATCATCAGGAAAAGTATCACACATCCACAAGAATGGCAAACAATAGTAACATTTGACTGTTCTAAGTGCTGATGAGGCTGTTGAAACAGCCAGAATTTTCAAATACTGCTTCATGGAAAACTATTTGGAAGTATTTTTTGAAGCAAAATACACATAAAATACTTATTGTACAACCATGCAATATGGATACAAGACAATGCACAGAATATGGGAACTATCACAGGCACAGGGCAGAGTGAAAAGAACACATGGGCACCCACTGTATGATTTTATTTGCATGATAGTTTGAGACCAGACAACGTTTTACCTAAAGTGATGCAAGTCTCCACTGGTGCTGTTCTGTGGAGAGGCCTGTCCTGAATAGAGGAAACACTTTGAGATATACTGACAATGTTCTATAACTTTTTCCAGATGAGTTACACGGGTGTGTGAAACTATTAAAATCTCATCGAGCTAAAACTTTCGTATGCACACACTATCTTGCATGCATGTTTTGCCTCGATTGAACATTTCAAATATTTTCAAATCAGCACAAAGTTAGCAGGTCACCTACAAAACTGGAGAAAACATGCAGTGTAGTATTCTTAACATCAATGAGATTTTACAAATAAATGAGGAATTGCAGAGTGTAAATAGGGATTCATCACATGAATAAGAAATTCACAAAGGAATCGCAAATGATGAAGACCTGTGGGAAGCCATTCAAACTTAGGTAACTGGGAGTGGGCACCCAACAATATTTATCACTTAAAGGAATAGCAAGGGCAACAAAAAACTGGATTTGTAAGGTTAGTTAGTGTTTAAGGAAACAAGGACTTGCCTATATTTCTCAATAAGGTTATAAATTTTCAAAACCTTCCTGGAGGTAATCCGTTCTTATACATTAGAGTAATCTTTGTACTATGTATTAAAATATAAAATGATCGTATACTTCAACGCAGCCATTCAACTTCTATAGATTTCTCTTAGGGAAATTACAGTAACATTAATAATAGTATCATTTGTTAACATCGTTTAGTACATACAAAGTATTGTGCTAAGCATTGCATTTATTCATTCAACAAATAAATAGTGCCAGATGCTTGTAAAACAGGAGAGCTTTATATGATGTTGCCTCATTTTATGACCACAACGGCACTGTAAAATATCACGATCATCTTAAAGTCGGAATAAATGGTTTAGAGACATTGACGAGTCTGTCCAGGCCACACGGGTGGTAAGCAGGGAGACGGCGCACAAACTCAGGCAGAGAGACACAAGCGTGTAGAGGCTTAAGGAACCACAAGTAGGGAAACACGTGTGCAGGCGTGTGTGCTACAGCAAATAAATAGGCAGAAATGTAGCCATACATATGTAGGCAAGATACAAATATATAAAATGTGTAGATACAGTGTTTTCTATCAATACTGTAACTGCTTATAATTTTGAAAGCTGAGATATAATCCGAATGTTCACTGTAGGAGCTTAATAAAAAAATTTAAAAATTGCAGATGAGGAATCTATTTTCCATAAGAATGTACAACTAAACGAGGAGGTATATTGACGTCCAAAGTGAGTCATGCCATTTGTAGGGATCTATTTACTAATTCGAGGCCCTGAGAAAGCATAGGTGCTAGAATTTCCTATTTGGAAAAATATCATATAATGTCACCATATCTCTATCTGTATGAAATAGAGTCTGGAAGAGTATAAGAAAGTTCATCTGTGTTTCTGAAGATGGAAATATGGAACATAACTTCTATTTCAAAGAGTTCCACATTGTTTGGACTTTGTTATAATGAGCAGGTGTTATTATACACTGTATAATATGTCTGTTTAAAGGTAGATATTTTAAAAACCATCATGCTAGATATTTCTAGATAATTCTCATTTCAATTTCCTTTCTGTCTGTAGTGTACATTATCGTCTTAAATTATACAGTCTATTTTTTAGTGTTGGAAAATAGGAACACCATAGATCCAGTTTACTCCATGTTAATATTATTTCTCAGTTTCTAACGTCCTATACTCTCCTTTTAACAATGCCCTATATTAAAATCCAAGCCAAAAAAGGAGAGAGAAAAGAAGGATGGCTTATTACGTACTGCTCTTTATTTTAAAACTAGAAGTCTTAGTTTGAAAGCTGTGTTGAACAGGGGTCCTAATGATGTGGCTGGGTACAATCTGTCACTGTCATGTGGGAGGAGGGGTTTTTTTTTGTTTTTTTTGTTTTTTTTGTGCTGGGGATTGAACTCAGGGCCTTGTGCTTGCAAGGCAAACACTCTAACCACTGAGCTAAATCCCCAGCCCCGGGAGGAGGGTCTTACAGGGTGTGACCAAGTTAAGAATCTTGAGATGAGGTGGCCCCTCCAGGGAAGAAGATACAGAGGAGACACCAGGGACAGACAGAGCTTCCCAGTCTGCCCAGCTCCAAGTCGAACAACACTACATTTTGCCGGCAGCCACCAGAAGGAGACAGACAGGGCACTGAGCCCTCCTGGGAGCCCCAACACTGCCGGGTCCTCACTTGCAGACTTCCACGCTCCGTGGCTGCATTTCTACTATGTTAAGCTGCAGCCGAGTTGACAGCACTTTGTTACTGTGGCCCTAAGAAATACACCTAAATAATTTAAAATATTGTTTCTTTGAGGCATTTTAGGAACAATGGAATTGAATAAGATAAAGACATTTTTAAGTCAACATCTTACCATTTAAACTCTGTCCTATTTGTATCCTGCCGGAAGCGAAATCTGTAATGGATCCACTTAGAGTTCTTGAGTCGAAAGCCATATAATCCTTCTCCATGCCATTGATAAAGAAGTTGATTTTTGTCTGATGCACCTACAAGAAATCATCACCTATTTTAAGTGCACAAACATTTATTTTATAATAACCACATATCGGCAGTTTTCTCAAGCTACTTTACTACTTCTCTGCTTTCTTCAGTTGTAAAGACTGCAATTTATTCGACTAGCACAATGGCATCTGTGTTTATAAATCTAGATATAAATCTACACGGTGCAGTTTTGTGCTGTGACGATCCTTGCATGCTCATAGTATGCACAATAGTCCTAGATATCTATAGTGCTGTTGCTATGTTTCTTACATTTTTTAAAGATATGTCGTTTCCAAACTGCTCATTAAATTTGTTATGGCCATATTTGGAAAAAAAAGAAATTAGTACAACAGGGAGAGATATTCAAAACCAGATATATAAACAATGCATTACACGTGGCTATAATTCAATTTAAATTACTAGAACAAAACACTTGTCATAAACGTTTACCCTTTTAAGTGTTATCATACAATTGGTAATTTTCAGATATATTTTCCCAATGCAGACTAACAGAGAAATTTGCCAATCTGCGTCTAAGCTAATCAATCAAGCAGCCTAATAATGTCCATTTACCTTCGAAGTCAGCAAACTTTTCCTATAAATGCCAAGAGAATATTTGTTTTCTCCAAAAGCCAAGTAGTTTAGTTTCGTGAGTCAAATGGTCCTAGTGTATAGCTGCTCAACTCTAATGTTGTAATGGAAAAACAATAGGCTATATGTAAGCGAATAAGCCTGACTGTCTTCCAATAAAACTGTATTTAGAAAAACAGGTTGCTAGCCAGATATGACCCGTAGGTTGTAGTTCAATCCCTGGAGTACATCATAAAAATGTCCCAGATTTTTGTTTGTGTGGCATGATCCCCAAATAAGCAATTCAAACTTTTATGTGGAACATGTTAAAGTTCAAATCTAACACAAAATCTTTGATAATTGGATGTAATCCTGAATAAAGCGGTCAGTTGTTTTGGCATCAAATTGAGTCTCTACAAAGAATGTTTCTGTTCGAGTGCTCTTTACCTAAATGCAAAAGCAATCTTCAGCACTCTAGCGGGGAAAGAAGTTCAAAGGGCAAACAAAAGACTCTAGAGAAGGAAAGGGTTGGGGAGGGAGAGATGCAGATTTAATGTCATGCCAGTGTAAGGTTGGATGTTAACACTTTAATTAAAACGATATAAACCATAGCGCTCAAAATGTTCTACTGCAGAGTAGAGTGAGAATCATGAATAAATGCAGGCTCACAAGTGTAACAAATGTAGCCCTCTGGTACAGGATTTTGGTGGTTGGAGAGGGAGCAGCTAGGAGAGGGCATGGTGTATATGGGAAATGTCCATACCATCTGCTCGACTTTTCTGTGAGCCTACAAATAATTTAGAATAAATTATATTTTAAATGTTTTCTGTTAAAAAGGACTTGCAATAATTAATGAAGGTAACATATTCTCAGAAATCTTTAAATTACTATATGAATTATTATTTTAAGAAGTCCTTTGGAAAATTCCCAATCAAACACACACACAAAAAAATCGGGAAGTTAATGTCCTAATTATTTGATAATAACTGATTTTTCAAAAAGTTACCCAATATAATTTTCCTCCATTCTAACCAGCCTGCTTTGATGTGAACATGTCCTTTCTTCAATTCCTGGACCCAATGTTTGTTTAATTTTAAAACAAAGCTTTAATAGACCTAAAAAATCACACAACTCTTCGTGGCCCTGGATCTGTTCCTCTCTGTGGGGAGGTAGGCCTGCATTTTTTTGTTTTACATCCCATTTTTTACAGCCTGTTACTGTCATTTGGTGTTTGACTGTTATCATTATAAAAGATACAGGCTTTTCTACTTTGTTATTTGTAGCATTATCTCATGTTTTACAACATCTTTGGGCACCATGCAGGCACATGAAATATAACTAGTGAAAAGTTCTCGGTGGTATTAATGCATAAAAAAGAATGTGGTTCCATCTCTACTGTCTTTACCAGCCAAAAGCTGATGAACAGCCAATTTTCCTTTATCACATTAGCACAGCCATGAGGGAAACACATTTGTTCTAGTCAGCTACACTAAAGATACTATTACCAATCTAACATATACATGTTTTATATCAGCGGTATTCTCAGAGCATGAGAGAGCCAACAATATATTAACACTAGCATGACAGTTTATTTAAGAAAAGAAAATTGTCTCCGTAGAGGGACAGAAGTTAGAAATGTATGGCTAAAGCTCAGTGTCACTGGTCTAATAAAGGTAATAATTCTTCGGCTTTCTTTATAGCAGGTAACACTCCCGTGACAGTTCTGTCATATCATTCAAATAAAAATGTTGTCTTTTACAAGTTGAAGTGTACCTTTATTCTGAGTCAGATAGAAAGCATGTTTTTGATTTTCTGTATTCACTATATTATATCTGTAGTCAAGAGTGCGGGACTTTTTTTTTTTTTTTTATCAGCTCATCACTTATTTGCTTAGTAGAAGAATCCAGTGTCACTTGCAGCGAATTCCAGGGGATGTTTTCACATGGTTGGTGCTTACAAAATGATTAATGAGGATCCCAGGCCACTCTCTTCCGTTGTCCCCTCCCCTCCCAACCACCTTTCTATAAATAAGATGAAATCATCTTTGGTTTTCTGCACAATGTTTTATGTTCCAAGATTCTCCAAACTGTTTTACAATTCTGATCTGGGCCTCATCACACAGAAATTGTGAGGTCTCAGGGGCTTTTCGCAATAGCTCATCTGGATTATCCCCTTGCTGGGTATTGAGGGGAATAGGAATACATATGATGGAATTTCTGATTTGTGAAGAGAAAGCCTGCTGCTAAAGTCAACTTCCCACCTACCGCCTGGCCTGGGAGGAGCAAAGCCATCCGCGCATGTTTGTCGATGTGCCTGGGATGGGCAAACTGGCAAAACCAGCAGTACCAGAAAGGTCTTTCCATCCCCCTCACAGAAGATCCAAAACAGCTTGAAAAGAAGATGGAGATGAGCAAGTCATTCTCTAGCCTTTGTTCCCTGGGAGCTTCTTCTTCTTTTTTAATCATTTTCTTAGCTGAATTTGTGTCCCTGTGAGATGTTTTAACTCATCCCTTTGAACGCAAAAGTGCATTACTTTTTTTTCTAAGAAAGTAGACTTCGTAGCTCTACCCTACAATTCTCTTGCACAATCAATCGGGTGTATAATTCAAAAGACAAGGAAGCACCCAATAGCTAAGCATTCACGAAAGAGAAACATAATCAAGTTCACCTAGACTATAGTAATTGTCCACAACCACGTGTTTCCTTGAAAGCCAGACTTTTGTGTCTATTCTGCGCCTTCCTGCTGGCCATTATCAACCAGAGAAACTAACTGGCTCCGGCTGGAAAGTACATAGGCGGAGAAGCTGGGCTGGATTCCTCGGTGGAAAAATGGTTTTTTCATTATATATATCTTTCGAATTCGAACTGAATTCAATAAATCATCAGCCTAGTACTCACAGTGCCTCTATGAGTTAGACCAAAAAAAGCCATGATTTTTTTCTCAAAGAGTTAACATGTGTGATAACAGAATAATTTTAATATCCTAGATAGTATTTTAATCACTATAAATGATAATGGTTATTTTAAATGTAAGTACTGAATCTGAATGTCGCCAATGAAGCATTGTAGTTTTTTTTTAAGAGGTTTCATATAGAAGCTGCCTTAATCTGTTAATAAGCGTGGTGCATAACTTCTCTTTGGACCTACTCTCTAGGACTTGTTTACTCAGAACCACCTTACAAGCCTCCCAAGAACACAGGTTTTGTCAACTGGATAGGTATCATTTTAAAGTAAAATCATTTAAGAATTCTGACTAAAACCTTCTTAATATATTCAACATGAAGTGCTTTGGCAACATATTTCAAATTTAAATTTACTCTCAAAAGATGATGATGGAAGATGCAAATATAAAGAGCATCATTTTGGGATATTAAGGAATTCAAGCAAAAAGAAAGCCACCGCGGTATGAATCAGAAGGGAAACTTTTATGGAGAAGAAACATCTTGGACTTGCTGAAATAGAAATTGTCCGGAAATAGAAATTTCTATTTCTATGTGAAAGAAGGATTTGCGGAAAACTTTCTACCTACTATCCGTTATTTCTAACCATAAGACAATTTATCCCGAGACCACAGAAGACTATTTTAAAATAGCACATGCGTGTCATACAGTCCTGTTTGAGAGCACACGGAATCCCGCCCCAACCGCTTACCACCCTGAACACGAGTGCTGCTGGCGAGTTCTTCCCTCACTCGTGGCATCCAGTTTCATTTCTTACCTCAGCCAAACTCTGGCCTAATTGGAAAAGTCTCCTGACTGCCTGGTCAGTCCACAATTTTTAATACTATCTCAGTGATTCATTCAAGTCACTTACATTTGACCATTTACCTAAATTTCTAGTATATTTTAAACGTGGTATTAAATTTTTTAGTAACTGTAGTATTGTGAAGTTCTATATCCTCCAATAATCCTTTGACAACTACTTCAGCATTCTAAAAGTAGTTAACGCTTATTGAAAAATCAGTATGTCAGGCATTGTTCTAAAATTTTTATGTCTATTCATTGTTCATCTTTGCGGCAAAACAATGGCAGTTTTGCTATTATCACCATTTTAAAGATAAACCGAATCACAGAGAACCGAAAACAAAAATTACTCAAGGTCATAGAGAAGGTTGATTGGTTCCAGAGCCACTTTGAAACAGTCAATTTTAATTAGCCAATTAAATCCAGTTAGCATGTGGGAGTAGGAGCTGTGTCATTTATTGGGCCCGTCCCCTGAACTCTATCCGGTGATGATTCAGACTTCATGCCACACCGCTCACAAGAAGGGTACCATCCCACGCAGGCCGCGATCGCTTACTGTGTGCCCAGTTACGTGCTGACAGTTCGCGTATATCATCTGCTCACTTCTTCCTTCACCCTGCACAACTTCGCTCCGCCACAGTTGAGGTTATGGAAACCTTACTGTTCTAATAATGCGACTCTGCTCTGCAGGCTTTGGGGACACTTTCATGTCGGAACAGCTTTTACTATTACAAATGATTGAACTGAAAGGAATCTCCTTATAACTTCCTAGGTCCCAGATCCAACTATTTAGAACACGCTACACACATCTAGTCCCTTTTCTGTGTAATATCAAGCTCTCGTTCCTCTTGTATTTTTTTTTTCAGAATAAATGTGTTCAGTTTCTATTTCTAAATGTGACATAAATTTCAGTCTCTCTCTCCTTAAAATATGACTTCGGAAGTGCTACGATGTCTAGGTGTTCTCTGGCTTTTCAAGCTGGATTAAGGTACAGGGTTAGTGCCTTAAGACAGTTCAAAGTTGCTTGCTAAATTTTTGGCACCATGCAGTTAAGACTGATAAATTAAGTCGAGCTGACCGTTCACTAAAATACTAAGTCTTATTTTTATTTTTTTGTTTCACCTACATCACTTCTAAATAACATCTACTCCATCATGTACATATACAGCTGGCTTTCTGGAGCTAAGGGCAGGACTTTATATTTATCCGTGTTATATTTCATCTTGTTAGACTCAGCCCATTGCTCCAGGCTGTCAAAATCTTTTTGGATGCTGTGTCTGTCATCAAACGTATTTACCATCCCTCCAAGATTTATATCATTTGCAAATGTGATGAGCATACCTTGCATGCTAGGAGGAACTCGATAAATACTGATTGACTAATTGACACCCCAAAATAAAACCACCAACACTGTACTATCTTACAACTCTAAGCAATAAAGAAAAGACAAATGGATAAAACATATCATACTAGGATTTTTTTGTCTACTTTTCAGTGTGAGCTTGCTTATAAACATGGGATTTTATGTAGTTATAAATAAATACCCCAGTCTGTTCAAATACTCTGCTAAGTTATATTTATACAAACAATACCAAATACAGGCTAAAGATAATTATTCAAGGAAAGTTGGACACGTGGTCATGTGGTTCACCCAAAAATAATTTGGAATCTGCATGTGTGCCCATTACTAACTTGACTCACTGAGTAACTGCTTATGTCATTCACAGAGATATCTTACTCCACTTTTTCTTGGGTTTCATTATATTCTGCACTTCCCATGAACGGACGGGGCTTTTTCTCCAACACTTGTTCCTCCCCTGCATCCATCTCCTGCCCTTGAACCCGGAGCTATACGCACACTCACTTCTGTGAGGCTTTGGATTTGCTGTTCTCTCCGTGATGTCTATTCGAGTTTTCCATACACTGCAACCTCCCGGGGATAAATCTCCGGTTCAGTCAGTCTCTAAAAACTGCACACAGGGACACAAGTACTTTTCTCAGCCTGTCCAGACTGGGTGGGACACTTAAGTGGCACTTCTCAACTGTTAAAATATTCTTTCCCTTCTACAAGAAAAGCTACTAGCGTGTACATATGATAGAAAATCTGCTGATAGTCTTATGGTTGATTTCCCCTAGAATGTGGGGAGGGATCCAGCCCATTTTCTGTACATCCTGCCGAGAACCTTTCTTGTGCAATTCCATTTTCCAGAGTGCTTTAATGCACAGATGATCATAATACTCTACACCCTTAACTATCTCCATCCATCCCGGATGCCTTTTTCTCTCTTTTCCACAGGGAACAGATCATTTCAAAAGATGACCACAATTAACTGAGATTAAAGCTTTTCAGTATTTTACACCCAAATAAAGTTGAAGTTATTTGCTATAACTACCATTCCCTGTCCTTAAGAGTAAGTTATCAACTTATTTTGCCTTCTGTGTTTTGGAGGAAACGGCTCATCATCCTTTTTACGGAACACCAATAGCTGTTTGGAAAATGGTTCTGTCATTTGAATATTTAATGGGCACATTATGATGAGTATGATGGCCCAAAGAAGCACTATGCAAAACACAAAATTTTCTTCAAGTAATTTGCAATCTGTAATGGAAATGGACATATAAAAAGATTTTCAATGCAAAGTGGTTAATACAATAAAATAATCCTGAATAAAATGCTTACAGGCAAAGAGAAGAAACAAATTATCTGAGTGCTTCGCCTCCAGATTCTCCCCTATTTCTCTCTTTCCCACAGTAGAGGTGTCTTTAAGAGCTGTCTGTGCTTCCTCCATCTAGTTTCTCTTTTCTCTTTCTATCTGCAAAGAAGTACAACCAGTAGACTCCTACTTTTTATTATTTAAACTATGGTATATGTCTTGAAACTACAGAAAAATTGTAAGAACTGTACAAAGAATTTTTTCTAATCTATTTGCAATTAAGATTCTGACATGATGACCCATTACTCCTGAATCCTGCAGTGTGTATTTGCTAAAGAAAACAAAAAAGGATGAACAATATAATCGTCAAAATCAGAGAATTGACAGTGATACATCCCCACCGTCTTACCCTCAGTGGTCATTTTTGCATCATGTTCCGAAATGTCTTTTACATAAAGCAAACTTAGCCCAGATCACAAGTGCTCAGCTGTCATGACGCTCAGATTTCCTCTAATCTGGAACAGACCTTCACTTTTCCTGGGACGTGCCCAATCCTAACACTGCCAAAGACCACAGCCTCGCCGTTCCCTAGACTACTTCTCAATGGTTTGTCCCACATTTCCTCATAGTGAAGTTCAGATGACACAGCCTGCTTGTTCATCTCATCCTGTGAGACATCATTTCTCTTTGTCCCTTTGTTAATGTTAGCCTTAATCATTGGCATTAATGGAGCATCTCCCAGGCTTTTCCAACATAAAAATACAATTTTCCCCTATGCAATTAATAAACATTTTGTGAGTAGATAAATTAAGACTGTATAAATATCTTGTTCCTGGTTAAATGTTCAATGTTTGCATTTATTTGTTTTCATCTGCATAGATCCATGAATCTTTATTTTATTCAGTAAGATACAAGACACTATGCTCAATGCCCAAGTTTTATTTTAGCATATTTTTGCTTTCTGACCTAAGATGTTCAGGCCTATGTTGGACCTCTCTGCCTTGGCCCTAAAATCAGTCATTTCTCAAAAAAAAAAAAAAAAAAAAAATCATGATTCCCTTTAGTGATGAGCCATATTAGGAACACAGATTTAGTGCTAGGTCCATTCAGGTCACATGGATGTTATTCCTCCCGTTCCTTCCCTGTCCTCAGCAAACACAGGTAGAGAATGTGAATCCAGACAGATGAGAGTAGGGAGATTACATATACATGCACTTCTAATCATTTTACACACATATATCTATGTATGTGTAAATATAGACACATGCACACACATGCACACATATGAGATTATACTAATAAATTCAATTCTAACCACTTGAAATTCATTCTATTCCGAGTTACCACTTTTCTCTTTGAAGAGGGGGACGCCTAGCTACCATTATCCTCAATTAATGTATTTATTGGATTAATTATATAGCTAACCAATCTCCAGATGCCACACCCTGCCCTGCTCCAAAATACTTCCTGGGACTTCCCACACCTCAGACTCTCTGAATTTCCCCCTTACCCTGGAGCTGGTTCTTCTCAGTGTCTTTTGCTAGATCCTTTTCTTTTCCTGGACAAATAACTACTGAATGCATCAGGACTCCGCCTTGTTTCACTGCATCCACTCTCCCTCGGGGCTGTCTTCTCTTAAGGCTTTAAATAAATACCACCTAAGCTGATGACTTCTGAACAACTATCTCTAGCTCAGACTACTCATCAGGACCCCGAAAGCCATATTCCCATCCAAAGTCCGATAAAAATTTCAAACAGAAGTGTTGCGGAATGGAGCCCTGTTCTCATGCCCCAAATCACAGCCCTCCCACAGTGAAGCCCCGAGCCTCGGAGCCTCCCGCTGCTCCAGTGCAGACCCCTCGGGTGCCCCCGACTCCTCTCTTTCCCACCTGCCCCTTGTCCATTCGGGCAGCAAACCCCGAAGTCCCAAGGTCGAACCGCACCCAGAATCCACTCGCTGCTCCCACTTCGCCAGCCCCAACCCGGCTCAGGGCACCCGCTCTCAGACTTTGCGGGAGACTCCAACTAGCCTCCCTCATTTGCTGCCCTTCGCCGCATCCTGCAGGCAACAGCAGAAGAATTCTTGCTAAAGCAAAAACATATCATGTCGGTCCTTTGCAAACAGATCTCCGGTAAGTTCTCACCGAGTAAAGACAAGGGGTACCAAACCCTCTGCAGCCCGGGTCACCTGTCCCGCCGCACACACTCCCTCTGGGTCTGTGCCTTCTCTGGCTTATTCCTCTCGCTCCTTAGGTTATTGCCTCAAACACCATTTTAACACAAGCTTTCCACACTGCCACACCAAACCTTATATAACCTCTCCATCCTTAGTCCCTTTCTTACCACGTTATCCTCCTTGCGCTCACCTCACCTAGTGCACATTTACTCTATTTTGCTTCTTTATTGCTAGTTTCCTTTTTCTGGCTAAATTATAATCTCCATGAGAGCAGGCTTTGCTCTGTTTCTTTTTGCTGTCTTTCACCTTGCTCTTCTACCACCCTTCGGGCACTCATTTAATCTTCACGAGGATGGATGAAGCTTCACCTAAACCAACAGGAGTTGAGCGAGTTGTGAGGGTGCAGAAAACAGAAAAACACAAGCAGCAAGAAAATGAGAAGATGTATGGTTCGATTGTTCCCAGCTTCATTTGTTGATGATCTCGGACCCTACTTGTTCACTTTGGTGTCTTTAAAGATCAGGATTGGCTTTATTTTCAATTCTAGAATCAGGTGCACTTCAGTGTGTAAAACAGAGGACGCGTTCCCTTCTTCAATCCTTATTTCTTTAATATTATTTTAATAAATGAAGTGTTTAATGCGCTGGATATAAAGTCACTTTTTTCACTTTTCTGCAAATCCTTTCCAGTTTTTCTAAACCTCTTTAGATTGCAGTGATAAAGTGCCTATCAATAGGCCAGCTTACACACTGGATTTCTGTTCGCACATTCAAGGAATAAAATGAAGTTCTGCCCAGAGACGTGAGCACATCGCTGATCCGAAGTCAGCAAGGGCAACAGTGAGGCCGCTCTACCTGCAGCTGCAGGGAAACCATGTCATGCGGCAGCTCCGAAACTGAACTTCATGTCATGCTCCTCCGACTCAGATCTTCTGAACGATCATTTGTAGGGTGGGATAGAGTCAGCCACACAAACAAAACAGAAGTAAATACCATCGATGCCATGCATGAGCTGCGCCTGCTAAAATCTTAAGTTTTATTTTCTTAAAACACGTGCTTTTCCATAAGTACTGATCTTCCAGTCACTTTGTGTTCTCTTAAGACAATTTTACCTCCAAAGATAGTACTGTAAAATTTATTAAAAACGGAGCTCATAAAATAAATGAAGAAGTCGAAGGAAAAATATGAACCTGTTTAACCTCCTTCAGAGAACTGGACCATGAATTCCCATCGCTACTGCTTTAAAGACAACCTAGAACTGACAAATAGTCTTCATGGTGGTCCTATTTGAAGGGACTCTCTGTCCTAAAGCTGATGAAATATTATCTAAATAGTTTTCTCTCTCAGTAAAGGAGAAACACATGCATTTAATCGAGTTTGGACAAATAAAAGGAAAGGGAAAGGGAAAAGAAAAGAAAATGACTCCAGAAAATGCTCGTTCTTTTAAAGCAAGTTGATATCAGCCCTAAACAAAAATGTAGCTATTTAAAGATCAAATACAGAATATTCAGCAGTTTCATATCTCTTATTCCCCTTCACAAATAGGAAAAATAATAGATCATGTCATCGCTTTGGACAAAATAAACAAATGCTTTTATTCTCATATGAAGTACCAGCAAATGGATTGCCCAGTTTGATGGGTGCTCTTGAAAGTAATATTTTGTCTTTTTATAATTCATATACATTCACTCCAATTCTTACATATTTCTTCCCAAGCCATTTCTCTTCAGGTAAGCAGAAATGCCAAAAAAAAAAAAAAAAAAAATCTCAAAATTTGGGGAGGGTGTGATTCTCAAATAGTTCTTTTCTCAAAGCCCAGATTAGCCTTCCAGAAGGTGGACAGGCCTCAGAAGTGTGAGGTCCAGATAAAAACACTTGGCATGAGAATCATTTATGTATTGATTTTTCCCATTAAAAAGAAAAATAATGAGCTTATAACTGCTTTCAGTTCATTGTTAAACAGAACGAAGGTAGGTATTAAAGGGTGAAACAATTAAAAGGAAGGGTGAGAATTAACATGGTCGTAGCAGCTAATACAGCAAATCAGCACAATTTCTATTGTGTCTCAAACAATCCTCACTGTTCGGCATATTTCCTTGGAGTTTGGATCTCCCAGGACTCACAACAATGGATGTTTGTAAATTACTATAACTTCCCACCCACGTAAATACGATTAGGTTATAGCTTAACTTTACCTTTCATGAATTCACCCTTGAATTAGAATTTAAAAATACTCAACTGAAGTTGAGATTTCAGGAGTTTCAAGACTTCTTTTAAGGTACAGGATGTAGGGATTAAAAGACACAGGATTATCGGAGGTTTTTTTGTGGGGGGTGCTGGGGATCAGACCCAGGGCCTTGCGCTTGCCAGGCAAGGACTCTACCACTGAGCTAAATCCCCATCCCATAGTGGAGTTTTTATTCAGATTGCAGTTTAAATATTATCTCAGGGAGCCCTTTAACACCCATACGGGCCTAAATTATCACCTAGTAACATTCTATCACATTGTCCTACTCAATTCTTTGAGTGCTATTTCTCTTTTAATATATTCTTTGTTTGTTCAGGCTTTCTCTTTCCCTCTCTTTTCTCATCTGTCCAGTTACATCCATATACACAATCCCTTTGGCTCTAATCAGGTAATAGCATCAGTCCTAACTCCTAGAACAAAGCCATTTTGATTCAAAAATGCATTTCTTTGGTAAATTCCAGATGACTTCTTATAATAATGTCTCTCTCCATCCTACCAGTTACATCTTCCAAGTCTCCCACAAAGTAGACATTGCCTCTGTCTGCACACGTGTTTCTCCACCTAACTGGACCCGTTCATTGTGGGCAAGATCAGGAACACAATCAACTCATTTTCATGGCAACCTGACCACTCATGGCCTAGAACCCACACTCTAGGGCCCACACTGAGGTCAGAAGTCTCCACTGCCTGATGCCTGAGCGTGTAGGGGAGCATTAGAAGCTGATGGAGACTGTAGCTCCCAGTGCAGTTTGCGGCTTGTGTCCCCGGCAGTCACACCATGTGCCTCCTGCAAGGTCTATGCCTGCAGCACCCGCAGCTCAATGCCCCCCCCACCAGTCTCATTTCACTTTTTAAAAAAAATCATATAATCATATTCTGTTCTCTACTTCACAGTAGTAACATTTTGGATCCGCTGCTATTTGTCTAATCAGGGTAAAATTGTAAACCCCTTTATCCAGCAGGAACAGCAAAGGTCTGATCTACATAACAAATGACTGTAGCTAGCACTTAAGCACTTTAGTGGTCACGCACTAGAGATAGTCTCAAAATTTCACTTCACCCTTTGGCTTTCATATGACCAGGGATCACATCTAAGTCATTTAGACCAGCAGAGAGCTAGATGAGAGAAGCTGTGAACAGATTTCCCAAGATTCCTCTGAGGAACCAGAGACTTTCAAGGGGAGAAAGTATCATTGCATCTGAATCCAACTACTGCAGCAATCGACCTGACAGCCAGAAAGGTTCTAGTTCTCTAAGGAAAATAAAATAATCAAATGAATTACATCTACCTCCCAGAGAGCTACAGCATTTATGCTCTTAAAGAATTTAGAAGGAATCATATTTTAATGGGCAAGCTTATCATAGTATATTGCAAAGGAACTGAAGACAAAATTAATAAAATAATTGAAGCAAGGGACCATACATGTGTAAATACTCACATTCATTTGATATAATATTTTATATAGGCACGAATTCAAGCAATGCATTTAAAACTAGATATTACTGAAAGAGAGTGGATAAGCAATACAAGTTTTATTTCTGGTTCTCATGAATGATCAGCAAGTAGAAGTTTTAAATCTGTTCATGAAATCTAAAGATGAAACTAAGTTGACAGGCACTGTGAAATTCACTGAAAAATAAAATAAAAAGCAAGCCACAGTGAGGAATTAACAATGAGATTCATTCTAGTTAATGGAAAGTCATTCAGAGCACATATTTAAAAAAAAAATCTTTCCAAGGAGTTAAAAGTGTTTGAGAATATTACCAACATCTCCTCCCTACACTGGCAAAGAGCAAGGTTCCCAGCACCAGGCAGAACACAGACACAGTCGGGACAAACCTAAAAGACCAGAAATGCTAACAACTGAAGAAGAAAAGGTTTTAAGGAATGTGAAAAGGGGTAACATATGTGTGTTTTTTATTGATATGAACAGAAAATATTTATGATCCTGAAAGAAATCCCAGTTTTATTCTGGGATATAACAGCATTCGGAGAAGAATGTGACCTATCTGTGTGTGTGTGTGTGTGTGTGTAAGAACATGGTGCCGCTGAGTTCAGTGAGATAGAAATGTGTGAGAGAAAGAACTGAGTCATTAGTTGAGCCACAATTAAAAAAAAAAAAAACAACAAAAAAAAACAAGTCAAGAAAAGAGAAAAAAAAAAGAAAAAAAGAAAAGAGAGTACCAGACTAAACAACCAACATTATTGGAAGAAACTACAACATAATCACTCATGGAAAAGACAGCTCCATTCGGGACAAAGAAAAGGATCCGTACAGAGTTTAGCAAAATCGTGAATGTTCATCCATTATTCAGAAAATATCATGAGCTACTCATTCAATCAAACGTCACTTCTTATCATTGCCATCATCTCTTACCAAATCCGTTCAACCTTTCCACGTGATTATAAATTTACTTATATTAAGCATCCACTATGCAATAGATATTGTTCTATATTCTGGGCATATGGAGAGAAAGTACTTGCCTTCCATAACTTCAACAATCTACACAGTGCAAATCTACCTGTTAATATGTAAATATAATAAAATCTTCCTATGTAATAAATGTCATACAATCCATAAGAAGAAAGTGCCTGTGAGCAGAGAGCAGAAAGGGGAGAAAAGGGGAGGGAGATAGAGGATGAGGAGGAAGAAGCAACATTCAAGAAAGAAGGAACCAAACGAAGTCGAGGATGAAGAACGTGGATGAAGACCATGACTCAGAAAACACCTGGCTTGTGTTCAGGATCCAGAGAAGGACAATGAGGTCCAGATGTACAAATGTGAAGGACAATGAGCTCCAGTCTGACAAACTTTGAAGGGTCTTGAAGATCTTGTTAAGAGAAGGAAAATTCATTCTCTAGGCTGCAAGCATGAGGGTTTATTTAAGCAAAGGAAAGATATAATTATGTTTAGATTTTTAGAAATAAAGCAGTTTTCACCGTGGAGTTTGTTCTAGAGACAGAAGTTAGCAAAAACACTGGAGGAAAGAAAGTAGCAAGGGAAAAATTCAAAGTATATTGCAAGATTCAAAGCAAAAGTTAAGGAAGACTTTTCCTCCTAGCTACAAGTTTTAAGTCACGTTCTACAGAAGTTTCTCTGAAGGCTTAGGATAGCTTTACTGCTCCCCTATTTCCAATTTATTTTAAAAAGTCAGTTTTCTCATTACATCACCTTAGACACTTGAATTTTTCCATTAGCTTTCTCTTGTTACATATTCAACCTCAAAATACTTCTCATCTACATTCTTGCAAGAGCTTCCCCATAGACTGAGTGATTTCCAATTCTGTTTCGTTATCGGGAGGTGACATCATTCATTCGCTCTCACTCACTCATTCATTCAAAAAACATGTGCTGAGAATGGGCCATACGCAGACGTGCATGTCAAGCCCGGAAGGGAACAACAAACTAGGTAAACTCTTTGACCTAGAAGCTCTAGAGCTTAGTAGGTCACATAAACAAAAGCTGTTGAGTCAAGGGTGATGATTCTACAGGAAAAGACTGGATGCATCACTGTGTAGATTGGGAGACTTGAAAAAGGATTCCTAAGAAATCTGATGCTGAATAAAGAGCGGGGGAGGGCCCTGCTGGGAGGAACACACACACCTGCAGGCGGAGCACAGGTGGTTCCGCATCTCGGGATGAAGAGTAAAGAAGATCCACACAGCAGCGGAGGCCGGGCCGTGGTCGGAGCCGGGTCACTTCAGGCCTTTCCTCCCAGCCAAGGTGTCTTGAAACTTAGAATACGAAGGCTGCGTTGAATTCCAAAGGCTCACTGGCAACACAAACTGAGGAATCTGATTTTGCATGTGTGACTAAAAACAGCTCTAGAAGTCATAGTTGCGACTGAGGCTTCTAAGGGAAAATGTGTGGGAAAAGTGTATCATGTTACACAAGCATCCCTGAAAAGAAACACCTTTTTCATTTTTCTAAATTTTTATTAGTACATGCTTGCAGTACATAATGATATTCTTCCTCACGGAGAGTTAGTACATGTCCATAATACACACACTCTTTTTTTTTTTTTTCTTTAACATCCCCTTCTCGTTTGCTCAGTTCCCCTCCCCCATCTCTTGGTCCACTTCCCATTTGCAAAAGTTCTTTCTTAGTGTTTCCTCTCATCTATTTCTATTTTGCTCTTTATTGATACTCTGGGTTTCTCATATAAGAGAAACCATGCAATATTTAAGCTTGTGTGTCTGATTTACTTCACTGAACATTGTGATCTCAAGGTGTATCCATTTTCCTACAGATGACTCGAGTTTATCCTTCTCTATAGCAGAGTAGTACTCCATTGTGGATAAATTTTCTTTATCCGTTCATCTGCTGATAGACATCTAGACCACTTCCAAGATTTATGAATTGTGCTGCTATAAATATAGGTATGCATGGATCACTGTAATGTGATGTCTTTAGCTCTCTGGGCAAGAAACTTGGAAGAGGAATAGCTGAGTCAAATGAAATTTTCAAATCTTAGGTTTTTTGAGGACATGCCATACTGATTTGCACAGTGGTTTTACTAGTTTATTTTCCCACCAACAATGCAGAAGGATTCCTGTTTTCCCCAGAGCTTCAACAGCATTTGTTATCATTTTATTTCTTTAAAATAACCATTCTTTCTGGAATAAGATGGAATCTCATTGTTGTTTCAATTTGCATTTCCCTAATGACCAGAGATACTGAATATTTTTCATGTATCTATTGGCCATTTGTATTTTTTTTTTTAATCTGTTCATTTCAGTTGCCCAGTTTTTGATGAGCTTTATTTTAGGGGATATTTTTTGAGTTCTTTATATATTCTAGATATTAGTCTTGTGTTTGAGAAGTAACTGGTAAAATTTTTCCCCATTTAGTAGGTTGTCCCTTCACTCCATTTGGTTGTTTCCTTCACTGGGTAGAAGCCTTTTAATTTGATAAGATCTCTTTTGTTGATTCTTGATTTATTTCTTGTGCAATTGGGGTTCTGTTGTACACCGTTTCCCCAGCCTCTCTGGAGTTTCTAGTTTTCCTGTCAACTCTCTCCCAGTGCCTGCAGATCTACTTTTTTTCTTCACCAAGTTGTCATTTTCCAGTTGTTTCAAGAAAAACTTTTAGAAGCCAATGTTTTATATATCTTGGATATAAAAGGAAAAAAATTATATTGGCCACTAATCTCATAGGGGAGAAACCTGACAAAAACAAATAAATAAAATTTAAAAGACATAATAAAATCATTTAGTGATAAAAATAATCACCTAAATAGTCAGCTAAGAAATTTGCCATATTTCTAAGAAAACAATAAATATTAATTAATATCAAGATATGTGCTTATAGTTCAGGAATTTTAAGGATAAAGAGAGAAACTTGGAAGAATTCTACCAAAAAATACTCATAGTGAAAAGCAGTTCTCAAGTTTGTCTTAGTTTTCTCTTCAGAAACATAATACAGCATATTAAAAATTCAGAAATGAAAGGGACTATGAAAAGAATCCCGTAATAATCCAAGTCGCTGTCCATGAGAACGGGTTAGCAAACCACTCTCTACTATGCGAGAGTTCAGAAGAAACATCACCAGCCATGCTCCAGTTCAGAACGTGGAAATACTCACTGAATGGATTAAATACCCATGAAATAGCTCAAAGCAAATTAAGAAATTAGATAAATGTTTTATAAAAGAATGCTTGATGAGTACTAAATCCATTTAAGTGTAACTTTTAAGATGATAGTCATAAAATGCTATTACAATTTGTGAAATAAAAACAACATTTAAATACAAAGATTTTATTATAATACAGTGGGATAAGAATCTTTATTTATTCCAACAAAACCAGGAATGCAGCAAAAGAGAAAGAATTGTAAAGTCCAAGGCATATCTCCCTTACTTTCCTATGGGAGTTAACAGTTTCATGTCTGAAATTTAAGAATTGAGAAATGCAGTCTTAAATTATTTTACATACAGATTTAAAATGCTCATTAATATAAATAAAACCAAATGTGATACCTTTCAAATTACGTAAGGGAAACCATTCAAAAAACATTAAAATTTCTTAGTTACCAATAAAAATGCAAATCCCCTCATTAAAGAAAAAAGAAAAAAAAAGAGAAAATGATATACAGCCCTAGTCAGAAGATAAAACATATATGAGATTGGCCAATAAACCTGGATAATGTGAGGTATGTATAAGAGATGATAAGAAATACCGAATTAATTATTTTGTCTAACACTTCTGGGAAAACAAATAAGAATTTGAGGAACAATCACTCTGATGCGCTTCTGGTAGAAGTCTACATTTGTCAGAATTTTCCTGAAGACCATTTGTCACTATGTACCAAAAGTCAACAACCGGACCTCTGAAATTTACCCTACAGCTGCACTGAGGGTCCAAATCCAGCTGGAAATCTTTAATTTACAATGCCCTCAATGTGCACACTGGTTTGTTTTCGTCAATATTATTTGGTATCCTATATATAGGAATTAAGAAAGCAGTTGAGTGAATGTTTTGAAAACGGAAGCTTAAAGGTAAATAGATAAAAATGAAAATTAAACAAAGGAAAATGGTTCAAAGATTATTGAAATCATGCTCCTTGTGACCTACGTTAGATGTGAAGGAGATAAACTTAGAACCAACCTAGTAGATAACACAAGTGTCCAGGGGATGAACATTGGTGCTGTGTAGCTAGAAGCTATTATTTGGGGTGGATGCGTCGGCAGAAAGAGAGCTTTTAGTGCAGCTAGGATAGCAGGATGGTAAAAAGGAAAGAAAGCAAGGATGTTGGGTCACTGACCACAAGATGGTGATGAAAAGAGAAACACTATAAGTAAGTGGTGATGTTTTTCACTGTATCTGGGTAGCAGGAGTGTGTGTGGGGTTGGCTGTGTCCAAGATCACAGAAGTTGCAAAAAGTGAGGCAGGTATTGCAACATACGGGCTTAGTAGAAATGGGCTTCAGATGTGGTCTAATACAATGTAGAAGACAAAGAAGAATGCTGTCTCCATCTGTTCACCACCCCCAGTAGGGAATGTGTGAGGAGGGGAAAATGAGCAGAGGGGCCAGGAAAGGGCTGCATACAGGAGAGAATCAACATTTGGGAGGCCAGTACGTGAAAGACTGTTGACAAAGTGGCTGAAAACACAGCACAGGAGGCCAGTGTACAGACTCCTGCAGAATAAGTATGTCACCCCGGTGTGGAAGATGAAAGTGAAGAAATGAAGGACAGAAAAAGAAGAGTCCAAGGACACAGGAGGCGACATGAAGTTGAAGAGACCCAGGTGCAGGATGCCAGAAGATAGCAGGGTTATGGGAGCCTGGTGGCTAATATCCTCACAATACCACAGGAACTCTAGGGGAAAGAGGGTCAGCTCTGTGCTGCCACAGAGTCTGGCTACCTCTAGCTTTAAAACTTAATAAAAGACTCTGTTGATCAGAACCTGTGAAAGTTAAGGTGGCTTGTGAGTTTGCTTGCCTTGGGAGGGACCCAGGGGACTGCTGGAGCACACGTCTAGTTGCCTTCGGATGGGCAATAGAGATGTGGCCTTGCGGTTTTCATCTGGTTTCTCCACCGTTTCTCTCAGGCACTGTTCCCATCCCTGCGCTGCTTCCCGTTCACCATGAACTACATTGCTTTGCCCCACCACGTCCTTCCACCATGGAGTTTCTGCCTTGGAGTCAGCTGACCAGGGACTGAACCCCTTGAACCCATGAGTCTAATTAAATCTCTCCATTCCAGGTTGTGGCCATCAGATGACTCATTCCAGAAACAGGAAAGCTGACTAAAACAGACCCTTTGTGCAAAACTTATTTGCTCAAATTTCCCTTTGATTATTTAACACTAATGTCAGGTTGATTTAAGATACTATTTTCTGACACTAAGTCCCTCCAGGTATTTGTCTTGCTGTTTCTCGCATACAAACCTACTCAAAACTGACTTGACTTTCTAGTTCTTCACAACCTTCTCATTTTCTAACTTTCTACATTCTACTCCCAACCTGGAACTCTTCTCTCCCCACTTCTGCCACTTGGAAACTTTTGAATCCTCAAATTGCTGGATAAATTCTTTATAATCCACGAAGTGAATTATCACCATAATAAAAAGGAAATCATAGTTTACTTTCAGCAATCTACCGGCATTATTCTAGATATGTTAGTCACTAGTCATATTGATCTTTTTGCTCCATTAAATTCCCTTAGACTAAGATTCTGTTTAATTAATTTCATCACTTTTAAAACCTCTCTGCGGTGTCATATACATTGTGTTCAACTGGATAAATAAATTGTACAGCAATTATGAAAAACATAGAAACAGTGATTAGAAGTCTTTAAAAAATAACTCCTGACTGTAGGCTAGTTCAGCTTTCTGGAAAGAGCCTTAACTCTCTCTGTGCCATCTAATCATCCAAACCCTGAGAATCGTATCACATAACTTGAAAGTTTTGACTGGCCATGATGGGATTTTCAAGGCAGATAAAAGGACTTTTAAGAATGTGGTCTAATTACTTTGTACAAAGGAGCAAACAACACAAAGTATGAAAAACTTATAATGTGCAGATTTTATACCTCTAAGATAGTAATAGGGTATAATTTGGAAAAGGTAAAAACAAAGATGAACATCAAAAATATCTGAAAAAGTAATATCAACTTGATAAAAATACTGGTTACAAGAAAAATTATTAGAGACTTTTCACAATATCTAAATTTGGTTTTCCAAACCTAGAGTAATAGACTTCAATCACTATGACATTGTGACAATAAAAACAAACTGCAAACCCATTTTTCACAATTGAACTGCCATTGCCCATCCCTACAATGAAGTATGTAGCTGACCTGATGAAAATGTCATCAATAGAGATCAATTATTTTTACATGGATCATTCCATAGAGTGAAATTATCCAAGACCAATATAGTTGGTCACTAACAGCAACAACCACTTAGACAATTTTCTTCAGATGCTGCACATTTTGTGATTATTAGACATTAAAATCTTGGGTAGAGAATTTACTAAAGTTCATAGTCTCCAGGTGGCCAAAGTGCTTTTTAAATTAATGAGGTAGATATTGGCACCATAGTGACTTCAGTAGGCAAACAAAGACTCTATTAAGCACTCAATAATACCCCCCATCACTGATCCTCCAATGTTAAAATCTATTTTATAGCAACATTTCCAGAATGTGTCACAGGGTCTTTAATATCCTATGCCACCAGGGATAGAAAGAAAAGACCTTATTTTAACTTGTAACCTGAAAAGTTAAAAGGCCAGCTGCCCTGGCTTCTTCTCCCTCCCCACATTATCACACTGTCTGAATTAGGTACGAGGCAGAATGCTGGAACAGGAAATCTGCTCCAGTTTCTAGTTGAAAAACATCAGGCTCTCCCAGCCCTCTAACCTTCTCTTTTGTTTGAACCTCCTGAGAATTGAGCATGTGTCACACAGTAACTAGCTTTTCCCCACATAGCATTACTGGAGAGAGGAACAAGTCCTTGCCCAGGACTCGGCTGCAATCTCCCACGAACCAGTTCCTTGGCCATTCAAAGTTAATTAAGAGTAAGGCTTCCATAAATTTAACTCAGTGAGTTTCATTACAACCATCATTTTCTCCTGAAAGAATCTAAGTTTTATGTAAGGCAAGCATCTCCAAAATGAGAAAGCAATAATACAAATACAGGGCAAGGAATAATATTTTTTTGATAGATCGAGATTGTTTTATGTTTCCCCTTCTTGAGAGCTCACTTTTAAGCAATACTTAAAGGTCTTCTCCTGAAGCATATATCCTTGTGCTGGAAATGCACTAATTGTTTATAGAGGTGATGCTTTTTGGGTGTTGCTATTAGTGACCAATTAACATTGTTTCTTACAAGGAAACTCCAGCCTTTGTCACTGACCCTGTGCATTTTCCCTCTCTTCAACAGGGACTCTTTGAACAGCTCAGGGACATAAAAAACATTTTACTTAAAGGCAAATCAATTCTAATCTTCCTTGACAAAATTTCATAGTCTCATATATGATGGCAATACAAGAATATTAAAAGTAATGGCAGAAGACAAATAAAACAATTCAAAGGTACTGTTGGGCCCATTTCTTGAATATTTATTATAGGTAAAAAACAGAAAAATGTTCTTGGTTGAAATTGATTCACTTATAATTGCATGCTTCAATAGAAAAACTTATAAATCCCAAATCTTCCCACTCTACCAGTTCTTACATACTTAACAGTAATATTGGGACCAAAAAAAGATTTTAATAGTGAAATAAAATCCTCAGAACATTATCTGAACAGCAAACATTTCTATTTACTTATCTCCTTGGGCTTTGAAACTTTGCTGTTATCTACACTGCAAAGAAATTAAAAATCACTTTTCAAAAAAAGTAAAGACTTAGTCCTACTGCAATGAATTTGTGGTCCAGTTTGGCCTAATATACTCCTATGAGTAGAATGTAATTCTCCACACTAAACCACTTGTATAGCATTTCAAGGGACAAATTTACCAAACAAGATTTTTCTAATTATAATAAAATAATTGTAAATCTTACACTCCAATAGATGCAAATTCTTAACTTGATATTCATTGTCTTCTCAACCTGCTGTCTTTCCTCTACTTATATAATTTCCATTAATTTGTAAAAGAGATTTATATGCTGAAAAGATTTACAACTAATGGAACACAATGTAAACATACACCTAAATTGGCCTATTTTCTTCAGTACAAATCCCAATCACACCCTAATGGGGGAAGTATGGTATTTCCAAATGCATTGCTATCTTGCCTCCAATACATTTTTATTTACAGAGAATACTTTTTCTAGACATCTTCCCTTCAGCACCATACGAAATAATTTAGTTTTTATTTTAAGATAGAGCCAAGCATTTTGACTAATGCTCAGGTATCAGGTGGACAAAATAATACTGACTTACATTTACATCTTGCTTCTCAACTGTCAGTACATTTACTAGCTGTCAGGAAAAGAGAAACATTTAAAAATTGACTGTCAGTTTTAAAAGACTAAGAAAGAGAAAGAATGCCAGTAAATGCAGAGAAAATAATTTTGAAAAATATTTTCCCTACTTCAGCTTGAGTTTTTCTCCTCTGTGAAATGTATAACTACATCATTTGAATTGTTTGATGTCTTAAAATTATAGATTCTCGAAAAGATGGAAATTCATGAGTAAAATGTGTTTGCTTTAAAATCGCAATGTTGAAACTGGATCGAGGCTGATGCAAACAAAATTGCCACTCATCTAGTCAAATAAAAGGCTTCCAGAGCTTTGCAGTGTTATTTGTACAGAGCGAGAGACTTAGGCTCAGATTATTAGATCTTTAGAGCCTTTAAATTTCCCAACCAGTGTCTTAATGAATTTAACAAAGCTGAGAAGTTGAGACTGTAATCCCATAATGATGAATGAATGCACACCATAAATGCACCTCTTTCTGAACATAAAACCCAAAGTCTTATTTTCCTAATCCAGATACTCAGAAATAGCATTGCTTTTTAAAATTATATGATATACTGAATTATATGAATTCAGTAGTCCCACTAAAACATTTTAGAATATACTACTTAATATTGTAATCATCTTCAAAGACTAAATATTCTTGAAATGGGTAACTCTCTGCCTAGATTTTTGACAGAATTGATGGGCCTAAACAATCAACAGAAGATCAATGAATAATGATATGGCAAATACACAGGGATTCATTTCCTTAGTATACACAATCATGCAACAAATTTTGAAGATTTTAAGTTTACTAGAGATGCATTTTCTTGCATAACAGCATTGCAATTACTCAGGAATGAGATCCTTATAAAATTAATCATTACTCATTGGGTTTTGTGAAATGAAAACAAGAGATAACAAGTTATTTTTATTAAAATAATGAAGTTAAATCATTACAGCATTCTGTCCAGAGATAACAAGTGGACCGACGAGAACGTCAGCTGTGAATGTATTTAAATATAGATTTACACAAGCAATATTAGGGAAGGTAAAAACAAGACATGAAATAAACATTAGGCATCAACTCTAAGCTCACTGTCAAGAGTATGCTCAAGTTTCTAACCAGAGTTCACCTGAAGGTAACTATCTGTCAAATGTAATCTGTGCAAGTGAATATGCTTAAGCTGGCACTATGAATCAACCAAAATTGCTTTGGTCTTATTGACATTCAATTGCAAGAAGTTGCAGCTCATCCAGTCTGACAGACAGTCTGACAACACCAGGAGTGCTTCCAGCGACAGAGGCTTTAAATATAGATGCAACTATCATCAAAGTACACATGGAACTAAACTTTATGATCCTTTGCAGCATCTTTTGAAATTAGTCAGCCAGCCATCAACTGGTCACAGATGCCCCCAAATCTCATCACATCACACTAACATCTGCCAGCTTACTCAGTTAACAAACTACTGTTAATCTGGAAAAGAAATAATGCATAGAGATTTGATTGACAGGGAGAGTTCTCCTGGATTAGTAGAAGGGTTTCTGTTGCATTGCGCTTAACCTCACTTCTTCACTTCGCAGATCTGCCTTTTATTTCTCCTTCCATTTGAGATTGCCCCGAGTACATCTTAATAAATAATAACCACACATGCATGGAGAAATCCAGAGGGTCAATTTTACACAATGCCTTGCAGATACTTTTTGACACATATTGAGTCTGCATAAGCACTACATCTTACCAACAAGAGAACTAAGGTGAGTCAGGTTAAGCGACTGGCTTAGCGCAGTCTCCCCCCGGGCACTGTGACCTCTCCACAGATTGTGCTGGTGCCCGAATGCTTTTGTTCCAGGTCTCAGTCCTATACTGAACAACCTTTCTATCTCTCTTCTGTCTCTGCATATTTTCAGCCAAGAAAAACGTGTTGAGTTCCAAACTGCTTGTGATGCTCTGCTCAGCCTGGTTAATGATCCTCAATCCCTCCAAGCCTCAGTAGTCTTATTTATACCTTCTTCATAGAGTAGTTCACAAAATGAGATGTGTAAACCGTTGCCTCAGACCACACCAATAGACACAGATGGGTAGATGGATAATTTAATTTTTAATGTTAGGTAAATACCGTCATCCCTCAAAGAGCTTATAGTCCAAGAGAAACTGCACAGTTCAGGACAAACCTTCACAGGATATGAAGACAAATATATAACTTCCTACATTAGAGAAAAGAAGAAGAAAAGCAATCCAGGGCATTACAGTTTCCTGAAGTCTCATACCAGTCCCTTCCCCAGCAACAACTTGTGCACAAAATTATACATGTACTAAGGATGCACTATGGTTAGAACTGTACTAATTATGCAAATAAAAGTCTGCAAGGAATTAAAAAATATTAGAGCAAAATTACTGGAGAGAGTTTGACTGGTTTGTATTTTTCTTATTTTCTAAATGTTTGAAAATGCTCAATCAAAAACATTTTTGGTGGCAGTACCAAGGATTGAACCCAGGGCCTTTGCAAGGAGCTATATCACCGACACATTTTTAGCCTAAGTTGCTAAATTGTCGAGGCTGGATACGAACCTACAATCCTGCTCCCACCTCCCAGACTGCTGGGATTATAGGTATACAAACACCAGGTCCGGCTTCAAAACCTTAATGACTTTTGTAAAATCTCAATTTAGTTCAACATTACTTTCAAAAATGGCCACCCAGCGTCACACTGGCAATCGTTTCTTTTCTCCCACATACATCTTCTTGAGGACAAACACCACACTTTCAGTATCTTCAGTAACCTTGAGTCCTTTTTAAAAATGTGGACATACATAGTGACATTTACGGCCTTTTACAGCGACCCAAGTCAAATGCTTGGACTGCAACTCTCTCCTAGGAAAATGCCGGCGGGTCTTTGCAGTCGTGACACGCATTCAGAGACAACACGGGGCCTGCTGGCTCCCAGCCGGCTCCCACATCCAGCACTCTGCAAGCCACTCGGGTGTGCCACGGAGACCACCAAACAAAAACGACCCTTCCCCAGCGGAAAAATAAAGCTCCTTAGCAACCTGATTAATACCGTTTTTTTAACTTACAATCTTCCATCAAATACTTAACATTGAAAAATCAAATAGGTTCCCAAAACACTGAAAAGAGTAAGTAAAAGAATCCAACAAGGTACATAAGCAAAACCATGTGCATTCTAGGACCGGCCGTCGGAGGACACTAAGAAGAATTTGCCTCCTCGAGGCCTTAGCGAGGATCATAGATCATAGACTATTTCCTAAGTGGCTTTTCATTATTTGTGGACTTTAAAAAATCAAATGGTTCCAGATGTTTTCTGTTTCTCTTACAGAAAATGGCAACGCTAACATTAGTAAGGGATCAAAAGTCATGTTCGTAAACACTGAAAGGGAAAAGGCCTTCCGCGCGGTCTTCCAGCACTTTCCTCCTCGTTAGCCCTCTACAGCCTGTCTGAGAACCGCAGCTAACATCACCGGAAAACACACATGAGGCAGCTCCCGGGGACTCTGCGCAGTAAACCAAGGCAGGCAGTGGGGACGAGCCCACACCTAGAACACTGAAAACTTCCAATGTGTAAACGGCTACTGAAAGAATGAGAAGATAAACCACAGGTCGGGAGACTGTCTGGAAAACAGTAATCTGACAAAGGACTCGTAGAAAGGGTGTGTGAAAGGCCACTGGAACTCCGTAATAAAAAAATAAACACAATTTTTTTCATTGGAAACACTAAAAAAGGTAACATAGAAGGCCAGGCAGCAGCTGAGAAGGTCTTCAAGAGCATCAGTCGTCGGACCAATGAAAACCAAAACCACAGTGAGCTACAAGCAAGCACCTGTCAAAAGAACGTCTGCGCAGGTAAGTCAGTGAACTGGATCAAACACTGGTGAGGCAGTAAAGGAACCGGCAATCACTTCTGCTGATAAGAACGCACAATAGTGTGGCCACTTGGGAAGAAATGTTTAGTAACTTCTGGTAAAATTTCAATATATATCTACCTTGTGACCTGGCAATGCCATTCCCCAAACTGAAACTTCAAGATGGTTCCCCTTTCCAAATCAATAATTTACTGAAATCCTTTCCTTTTCATATAACTGAAACAATACATTTCTCTTGAGTGCAGTCTTCTAATGCCAGCAACTCTATACATTTTCTTCAAACAGAAGTTCTTGTCAATCTACTCTTTCTTTAACTTGTGCACTACTTCAAATCTAAATGTACATGTTAAGTCATTCAACATTATTGGGCCTCACTAATTCCAGTATTCAGACTCAAGAGGAAATTTTGTCTTTAAGACTTTACTGTCCTTAAAAAATAATGTCACCAACTCAGAATTTGTGTTTCCTTTTTTATTTGATTTATAAAAATTGCATATACATGATACCATCTGATGTTTTAATACCATGCATTCATTGTGTAACTTTCAGAATTCTCATTAGCGATCCTTGGTAATTGAAGCAGCCATTTTAGAATCATCTTTACTTCCATTTTTCTTATATTTCATAACTTACTTCAGTTCAATACAGTTAACCTTAAATCCCACCCTTTTCTTTCACAGAGGTGGTACCACGCATTATGTTTCACATGAAAAAAATATTTTAAACTACAAAATTTAGAAAGAAATAAAATACTGGAAGAATGATATTCTGAAGCAGTTTGTTTTAACTGAGGATGATTTTGTCCCTCGAGAGACATTGGGCAGTGTTGATAACATCTTGGACTATGATGGAAGAGAATGAAGGGCGATGAGGATCTTCAATGTTTGCTACTGGCATTTAGTTGATAAAGACAGGGATTCTACTGAACATCCCACAGTGTACAGAAAAGGGCCCCCAAACCGAAGAACTAGCCAGCCTGAACTGTCACTAGTACCAAGACTGAGAAACTTTGACTCAAAAATTCCCCCAGTTCACAATTTCACTTTGCCTTGTTTCAGTGACCTACCATCGACCATGGTACAGAGATATTAAATGGGAAATTCCAGAAATAAGTCACTTATAACTTTCAATTTTTGCACAGTCCTGAACAGTAATGACATCTGCTGTCATCCCCTTGCCTGGCATGTCCACTCTGTATACTCTACCCTCTTGTTAGTCACTAAGAAGCCATTTTGGTTATCAGATCAATTTTCAAAGTATCAGTGTTTGTGTTCAAATAAATTTTTCTTAATCATGATAGTAAATACAAGAGTAGTGGTGCTGGCAATTTTATTACCATATTTTTTAGCTTTGTTCTACTTTACTACTTAAACCAGTTATTACTTTTACTCTTTTACTGTACTAATTTACAAATCATGTTTCATCCTAGTATGAAGTATGCACATATAAATAGGGGAAAATATATAGTCTTCTAGGTATTAGGCAAGCACTGAGGATCTTGCCACATATTCCCTGTGAATAAGGGGGGATTGGTATATACTATTAAAAATCTAAACATAATCAAATCAAAATGCAGGAAAACTTCTAGATATTTCACTTATTCTGTTTCATCTATCACATACATATACATGACTTAAGGAAACAGAAAGCCATACTGTGGCTGTAACTCCTGATATGTCAACTGCTTTGGATTAAAGCACCCAGCAGATTGGTACAGCTCACTTCCAAAAGTGCCTGGTCAGTCGCAGAGGTGTGGTCTTGGGTCCCATGTGTGGTCCCTGACCTGTTTCTCTCCAGAGCTCTTCCCTGCTCTTTCCCAGCCACATCCACTGAGCACTTTCCTCCACCATTCCCTTCTCCCTTGATTTTGGAGCCAGCTGATTACGGACTGAATTCCCCCAAATCCTGAGCTAAATTAAACCTTCCCTCCTTCAAGGTGTGAGTGTCAGCAAGTGACCCCCATGGTGGGAAAGCTGACTAATACACAGACAGAAATATCCCTGAGTCTAAGGAAATCGTGTATCCAAGACTTCCTCCAGAGGGACAGAGTTCAGGTATCTGTCAATGCAAATGTTTCTGAAGAAATAAGGTCTGATGCTTGGCTCAAAAAGCAAAGTGAATACATTTTTATTTATGGGAAATCTAAAACTACATGAATTTCCTAATTCTGTCTGGTATTACCTGAAGTGTATATTCTTAAGTATTCATTCCCCATAAGAAATTCCATGATACATTTAAAAAGCGAGTCACTTATAGTTAATACTCTGTTATGCTGGTGTTAATCACTTAGGACAGTATATCTATTAGTGTGCAAGAGAAATGAACAACAGATCATAATTAAAGATGCTAATTTGGATAAGCTTTCACTAATTAATAGAAGAATTTTTCCTTCGTACTTATTTTAACTGTGATCAAGCATTGCTTATAATTTTAATCACTACATGAGGCAGTTACACAGGGGACAAATGAAGGCCAGACTACATATAGTAACTCCCAAAAACCTTCCTCGCCGTAAGATTTACAAGCATGCTAACCATCACTTTTGTGTCACAACACCTCTACTTTCTCTCACTCACAAACCAAATCAGATATAAACTATGATGATGACAACTGTGACACAGAAAGAGCCAAGGCCTAGAGTGGGAGGGGAGACCAGCCCTGAAAAATGTTTCCAAAGAAAAAAATGTCAGAAAACGTTGCAAACACAACAAAAGATACTCGCCCGCAGATTAAAGAGGCTGAGAAAACTCTCAGATAGTAAGATAAAACCAAAGAAATTTTCATTCAGGTCCCTCAATAAGAAACTTCTGAAAATAAAACAAAACAAAACTGAGAGAAAAACCTCGAAAGCAGCCAGGGAAATGCCGTAAAACTCAAGGAAATATCAACCCAACTGACAGCAAATTTGACATCTGGAGCCCAGAAAGAGGAAGATTGGGCACATTTTTTTTTTCAAGTAATTAAAGAAAGGAACTTTAAACCCAACAAAAAATATCCTTTAGAAATGAAAGGAAGAATCATGGCACACTCAGATAAATGGAAATTAAGAGTATTTGTTTTTCTCAAACTTACTCTGAAAGAATAATCAAAAGGCATATTTTACAGAAGATGTAGAACTTCAGGAAGAAAATAAGAACCTCAGAATGAATAGAACTAAGGGTAAATATAATAGATCATAATTTTTCTGAGTTTATGAAATAATATTTGATAGTTAAGAAGCAAAAATTATGACACATAAACATGAGGCTCAGGGTACCAAGAGGAAATATTCCAGAAAATTATTCTTGAAAAGAATGATGAGTAAGGATTTAAATAGAAGCAAAGTTTCTGCACTTCAGTGGAAGTGATAAAACACCCCCTCAGTAGAATGTGATAACTATTTATACTTAAATACAGACTCAAAATGCTATTAAAAAAATCAAGATAGAATCCTAAAACATGGTCAAGTGACCCACAGCCAGTTGAGAAATGAGAATCATTAAAACCAAAAACAAGGGAGAAAACAAAACAAACAAGACTGCAGACATAAGCTAAAACATCAACAAGCAGGTTAGGATTAAACTGTTGAACTATATCAAATAATGGCAGAGAATGGCAGGACAGATAGAATAAAAACTAAAATATAAAAAAAGATTTAAAATATGCTATCTAAAAGAAATGTAGTCCACATGCAATGACATAAGGAGGTTGAAAGTAAAAGCTTGAAAAAAGATATACATACACTAAAACAAAGAGTGGCTATGTTAATATTAATATCAGAGAACACAGACTTTAAAACAAGTCAAATGTTTAGAGGTGAAGGATAAAAGGGTCCCTCGACCTGGAAGATAAATGATCTTAATGTGTATGCACCCAACAACAGAAACTCCAAACACACAAAGCGAAAATGGATAGAAATGCAAAGGACAGAAAGGTACACAAACCATGAGACTTCCACCCCCAATTGTCAGCAAATAATAGAACTATTAGGAAGAGAATCAGCAAGGATCAAGCAGAAGTCAGGAACAAAGTATGACTTTATGACTGCCGAATACGTGACAGACAAAAACATTTTGTTTCATTGAACATGCAGAGCACAACTACACTGGAAAAGTTTCTTAATACGCTAAACATATAACTGTAACACGACCCAACAATTGTACCATTGAGTATCCATCACAGAGAAATGAAGACTATACTAACAAATACCTGTAAATATAGTGTTTTTAACCCCATCACAAGAAGCAATTTAAATGTCCCTCAGTGGGTGAGTGGTAGACTGTGGTACCAAATTCCCACCACAGGATGCTGCTCAGCAAAACTACTGGAATCCTTAACGACTTGGATGACTTTCCACGGCGTCGGGCTTGAGTGAAAAGAAGTCCCAAAACAGCACATGTGTTGTGGAACACAGATTAGGGTCCTCAGAGTCAGGGATCTGGGGCGACAGGCAGGGAGGAAACAGTTTTGCAAGATGTTGCCAACGAGGGAAAATGAGCAAAGGGTATAACAAAAATTCTATTCTTTCTTACAAATGCCTGTCAGCATAAAATTATCTTTTTCAAAAAGTTAAAAAAATAAATAAATGGATGTATTGATGGCATAGATTAGGGTGATCATTTCATGGGTATGTATCTTTGAACTCATCAAACTGTATGTGTTCAATATGGACAGAATTTTGTACGTCGTCCATATCTCAATAAAAATATGTACTTATCTTGTGCACTATAGTTTTAGGTCTTGCCTAGAAAATCTTTTCTTGATATCTGAAAGTATTTTCCATACATCGTCTTTTAGTAGTTTTATTGTTTCAGGTCTTGCATTTAGGTTCTCGGCTCATTCTGAGTGGATTTTTGTCAACAGCGAGAGATAGGCATTGAGTTTCAGTCTTCTGCATGTGACTGCCCACTTTTCCCAGTGCCATTTAGTGAAGAGGTTGTTTGTTCTCTAATGTATGTTCCTGGCTCCTTTGTCAAAAATCAGTTACCTGTAAGGGCACGTGGTTTCTTCTGGACGTTTTCTTTTGTTCCATTGCCCTTTGCGTGTCACACCAATGCTGCACTGTTTCAATTACTTTAGGCTTGCAGTATTCTTTGCAGTGATGTGACCAAATCTGTAATTTGCTTTGGGGCATACGGACATTTCGCCAACGTTAATTCTTCCAATCCATTACCGTAGGGAATTTTTCCAGAGTTTTGTGTTCTCTTCAACTTCTTTCATCAGAGTTTTGTAATTTTTATTGTAGTCACCTTTCACTTCTCTGGTTAGAGTTTAGGTTTTAGTTTTTGTAGCTATTGGAAGTAGAATTGCTTTCACAATTTATTTCTCACCAACATCACTCATTATTATATAAGAATGCCACTGATTTTTGTATTTTGACTTTGTGTCCTGCAACTGTATTGAATTTGCCTGTCTCTTGGTGGAATCTAAGAAACTTCTACACAGCAAAGGAGACAATCTACAGAATGAAGGGACAAGCTAAAGAATGGACAGAAAAAATGTTTCACAAATTATTCATCTGACAAGAGATTCATATCCAAGAATACACAAGAAACTCAAAAAAGTTAGTAACAACAAGAGTGAGAAGCCAAAATAATCCAATTGAAAGTGGACAAGTCATAGAAATAGCCAATACTCAAAAGAACAAGTTCGAATGGGGAACAAATTTGTAAAAATCAAAATGCTCAACATCATTAGCCACTTGGTAAGTACTAATCAGAATCATAATGAAATATCAGTCCATCCTCATTAGAATGGCTACTAACAAAAAGACAAATATAAATAAATACATTACAAACATTGCTGAGGATGTGGCGAAAAGGGAACCCTTATTCCCTGTTGGTGGGAATGTAAATCAGTACAACTACGGAGACCAGCAAAATGAAATCTGCATATCAGAAAGATACCTGCACACCTATGTGTGTTGTGATGCTAATACATTAGCAAATATATGGACTCAAACTAAATGATCAACAGATGAATGGATAAAGTGTAATACCCATTACCATAAAACATTATTCAGGTATAAGAAAAGTGATATCCTATCATTTGCATCACAATGTATGAAATTGGAAGATCTGTTAAGTGAAATAAACAAGGAAGACAAAGAAAAGCATCACTGTGGTTCTCTCCCATGTGTGTATATTAAAAAGTCAATCTGAATGCAGAATCGCGATTCCTAGAGGTTTGAAAAGGAAGCACGGAAGGGGAAAGAGTAGAAAAAGTTCAACAACCAGATACTCAAATACAGCAGATAGAAGTAAGTTCTAGCGCACTACATCATGGTGGGGAGACTTTAGTTCACAATAAGCTACAACATATTTAGAAGAGAGGTGTTTGAAGTCTCTAGACACAAGATAATGATAAGGAGATGGCAATGGTAATGACCCTGATTGGATCAGTGCACATTGTATACATACATTGAAATATCACACTGTGCCTTATAAATACATGCAATTACTACGCATTAGTCAAAAATTATTTTTAAATGATTAAAGAGATGGAAATGCTAACTACACTGATTTGATCACTACACATTATATACATGTATCAAATTATCATACAGTACCCCATACATATGTACAGTTAAAAGAATAAAAATAGTCAAAGAAACATTCTCTATGCTAGAACTCTCCAAATGCACTTTTTCCAAAGTCTGTAGGGTCTAGAATCTCTTTGATATTTATAAAAGCCTCCCACATACCTAAAGATGTTCTGTCTGAGATTGTCAGAGGTATTTAGGGAACTTAATTAGAATGATCACTGTTTGTTTGTCCCAATGTGTGTTCCCACAGACTCCATCTCATTGGCAGCTCTTTTGATAGTTCTTTTTAACTTCCTCGTTTTCTACCCAAACGCTTAACCTAACCGGTTTACATCAATTCCCCAAAGTGACAACAAACCAAAAAATTACATCTAACACTTTGGCCAAATAACTAGAATAACATAGAAAACGACAAACTTTAATTCGTATACTGTATATTCACAATCTTAACTTTCTTGATCACCTCTGCCACACAGAAATCGACATGAGCTGACCCTCCTCTCTGTGCCAAAAACCCCCACCCGAGTCTCATGATTTCCATTCTTCCATCTCTTTCTTTCTTTCTTTCCTCCCCTTCCAGGCTACAAACATTTAACACTAAGCATAAACAAAAACTATCTAATCATGTTTCTACTTCTAGACCAAACATTTCATCTTTCTCTGGGGTATTTCATCCTTACAGCTTTAGAAAGAATAAAATTGCTATAACACAAGAGTTTATTATATGTAATTTATAAATATCAATTTTTTTAACTGTTGTTAGATCACTGAAAAACTAGCTAGTTTATTAAAACCTTTACATATTTGGAAACATTTTCTTATTTTTTTTCAATTTCAAATATTCTTTCTTTGCCTTATAGAGGTATGTAAGTAGAATATAAGTCCTCATGATCCATCCCGGACAATAAAGCTACATGGAATACTTTTGAACACTGCATATTAGAGAAATACCAAGAGAAACAGTATGGGAAAATAAAACCAGTCAAGTCCTTGTTTAAATAGTCATATTCTCTATTCCATTACCAAGTGATACATACCATAGGCCAAATTCCGCCCTAGGTTATATGTGGCTGTTCGTTCTGACTTTAGTGGGAATTGTTCATGTATAACTGAGGGCAGCAGTTAGCCCTTTGGGCACAAAAATGATAATCACAAGAAAAGCAAAAATAATCTAAATCATTATAGTTGGCTTGTAGGTGAAAATGATACAAGTAACAATTCTATCAGATAGTACAGTTTCTAAAAAGCACTACCATCAAATTTTAATCCTTGCAAATTTGACAGAATTACCACAGTGGCATTTTCAAGATTAGAGGTTTTTAAAAACTGAGTGGGCATTGGAAAATACTCTTCTTTTTATAGTAATTTTTAATTTTTAATAGTGTATGTTATAAGTGTTGACTATCATATTTGTATATAGTTTCTTTTTAATGTATGGTACATTTTATAGCTATTGGGTGAGAATCCATTTTCTAGCAGAAATAAATATTTGAAAGTTAAATTTGCTTTCAAATATCAGTTGCTAAGTTTAAATGTTTATTCATGGCTTATCGTATGTCATTATTGGATATATTAATGATAATTCATGGTCCCACAGTTTAATAACAATTGCTAATAGATTAGATAAGAAGCAGGTAAGAAAATGTGAGTTTTCTGTTAAAGAAAAAAAAAATACAGCCCTATGTAAACCTCTCAGCTAGATTTTTTCAGCCCCTTTTGTCTAATCCCCAATATACGTATTTCTAAGATTCTCAATCTCCCTGCTCTTACTGATGCCTTTTACTATTTTCACTTCCCACATATCACCTGTCTGTTTTTCCTGTATAGAATTTCATTCTTCGTCCCCTTCTCCACCAACCAAAAGCCTATTCATTTTTCAAGAATTAATTAACATCACTCCTTATTTATTCATTTTTCCCAACACTGGAATTGATGATCTCCTGTCTTGAATTTTGGTTGTGTTGTTGTTACAGACTTCTTAGTCTGCTGAGGCAGGAAAATAAAAAGAAGTAATGCTTGGCGCCCACCACAGCCCAGTGAAAACTTACTAGGGTATGGGCATCTGAATATTGTTTGCTATTTATTAATATTGCTAATGATGCCTGTAGTTGAGAACTTTTCCTGTGGGCTGAGGTCCAGCTCATCATGCTATGGATGAAAACTCTGACTTTCTTCTAGCATCCTTACCTCGCAAATGAAACCACTACCCATGGAATTACTCAAGGTGGGCTCCGTCAGCACCTCCCCTTCCCTTACACTCTAAAATCCTTTCATTAGCAAGCCCTTTACTTTGAACTCCTCAGTTGCTCTCGAAGCTGAGCAGCTTCCAGTATGTTCACCGTCGCCCTGTGCTCCACGGTACACCACGAGAGGACCTCGTGACTCCTTGACTCCTTGACTTCAATTAGCCTGTTTTCCCTCACTGCAGCCAGAGTCATCTTCAGCAAAATGTGATCTCCTCACCATGCATTTTTCCCTTCTTCTCACTCCCTGCACCCCATTTCAGTAGGATCCCACTTAAGAAATCTTAACACATCCAACGATGCTTTTTGAAACACGGTCTGTTCTCATAGCCTGTCCTCATTCCACACCAGGCTCCCTCTGCCCGCTGCACTGTGGCCACACCGGCCTTTTAGTCTCTCACGTGCAATACATCCTTTTACAAGAACGTTGGTGCCCCCGGTCTGCACATACGAATGTTCTCTACTCTCACCGACTGTCTAGTTGAATCTAGTGCATTCTTGTGAATACATATTGTTTTCTGCTGAATTGCATACTAGGAACATGATCTGATTTGGAAAGTCAGATGCCCCTTGAGTAACAATAGAAATCTCTCTCCATTAACCCATTATAAATTGAAAATCTTTTAAGTCAAAAATAACACACCTAACCTACCAAACATCACAGCTAAATAGCACAACACACGGTAAAGTTCTGGTGATTTGCCCTCCTGATCACACAGCTGACTGGGAGGTCTGGTTCACTCTCTCTGCTCAGCATCCCGAAAGAGCACCGTACCACAAATTTCTAGCCCAGAGAAAGGTCAAAATTCAAAACTCAGAGTATGATTTCCACCGAATGCTTACTATTTTCATATACACATAAAGTCAAAGCATGCTGTATCATTTGGAGGTAATCAAGTTGAGTCATGTAGAATTAGGTTGGACCCTAATCTACTAAGATGTGTGTCTGCACATGAAGAGAAGACATAGACACTCAGGGGAGGAGACGGCCATATGATGATGGAGGCAGAGTTGGAGTGGGCCCTCCACAAGCTAAGGAATGCCTGGGCTTGCTGGCAAACACCAGAGACTCCCAGTGGCAAGGAAGGGTGCTTCCTTTTGCTTTCAGGGAGAGTGTGACCAGGCCAGCACCCTGATTTCAGGCATCCAACTTCTGGAACTGCGAAACAATAAATTATTCCACGCCACAGAGTTTGCAATGATTTGTTAGGGTAGGCCTAGAAAACCAGTACACATATTTAAGATAATTTCTTCAAGGAAGCTTCCTTGACCTGAGCGAACTGATCAAGTGACTCTTCACGTGAGCCCACGGCATTCACCACAATTCTACGTTCGCTTTCACTGTATGATTATTTGATCGGTTGTTCCTCCCAGCAGACCACAATCTGCTTCCCTGCAGGGACTCTCTGGTCACAAAGTGCTTTCCTTATCACACGTTGTCTCTACGTGTTCACATTTATGGTGTAAGATGCATAAGTCAAGTTTACGTTTGTTTCCAATCTGTAATACCTGTATGTGTCCTAACATTTTGCGGAGTTACATAGTTTTTCCTAGACTTCACAATTCTTACCTAAGCTGTCAAAAATCAAAAACTTTGCCTTCTGACTAAATACCGTATTTTGAAATCACATACAAAACAAGGCACAGAGAAAACTTGAAAAGTTTTACCCTTCTCCATAGTCAGGTAGGACAAGCCTCTCCACTGTGTGACGTAAGAGTTAGACCTGCGAGGCCTCGTCCAGGTGACCCGAATGGCTTCAGCAGAATATTCTTTCTTTAAGCCATTCTAGGTTATCAACTGCTATCGATCGTAGAGATATTGAACAGAACTTGCATAAACTGATACTCTGTTGTACATTTATACCATGTTTAGCAATGAGAGACATAGTTCCAAAATAAATTGACTATTTATATGCATCATTAAATACGTGAACCATTAAAATATTTACATTACAAATCTGTACAAAATACATATGTGTCCAGAAAGTAGGTCTACATTATAAACATGTCTTTTTGATTCTTGTGAGTTCATTGTGGGTTCTGCTGTTGTTCAGAGAACTTTGAAAACAATTCTTTAGATCTTCACAGTGACCTAGGTTTGTAACAATTTATCCTTTTTACGTAAAGTCCAGAGAAATCTAACACTGCAAACTTTGGCAGGTAATTTAAATTCCTGAATACTCATTTTCCTCATCTCTATAATGGGGATAATGTAAGTCATAAAACGATTATTGGCATTTGAAAAGCAGGCATGTAAAATGTTTAATATAGCACCCATAAATCAGTTCTCCATAATGGCAGCTATTCTAACTTCTGATAATTCTGAAAACCTTCATTAATTCCATTGATCTTAACTTAGTTCTGAATAACATAAAACTATTCAACTGAGTGATAAGAGATAGAGGTTTTACACAAACAAACCATGCGGAATACACACATGCAGGCATACTCACATTTTGCACACATAGTTATAGTTAAAAGCAACGAAAGCTATTACAGAAACAGTACGGATGAGATGCTCTTGGAGCTGTACGAGGGTTGGGGTGGTGATCCTATGAAAATCCCACAGCACCTCGCTCTCGCAGCACATTGAGGAATCGCTGTCATGGATGTTTTATGTCACCTCGATCGATAGAGATGTGGAAATGCCCTTATTAAGTGTGTACATGGGCATCCATCCCAGAGATTAATTGAAAGACTTGGTTTATCTATTTTAACAAATGCTGTTTTAAATTGCATTTTCTTTTTCTCCAGAACTATCAATAGTCTTCCTTTTCTCAGATTGAGTACATAAATCAAAAAAACATACTTCATGAACAAACTATGATTATGAAACTCCTCTCCTTCATCTATCGATTCTTAAAACTTTATTTATCCAAGCCTTTTTCATTTATTGTATCAGATTAAAGTTGCTCTTTTTTCAAACTATTGTAGCTAGAATCCAGTGATTCATGTGTTATCAATGTATCAAAACAAAGAACCTTCAAAATCGCATAGGAAATGTGGACAATGCCATTGCTAAATCATTTCTTAGGGTTCCAGTGTTGCACTATTTTGTCAGTTTTGAATTATAGCAATTGTTTTGCTGCAGTTTGGCATGATTACTGGAAGTATGACTAGCCTGATGATTCTTTGATGCTACTTGTCTCATAAAATACATGAAACTGACTGAAGGTGAAGGCTATTTTCACAGGAAACTCTGAGGCTTTACTTTTAAGTGTATGTAACTAAATGCATATACTTTCAAGTTGTTTTACCTACCAAACCATAATAAAATGCTGAAATAAAATTATTGTGCACATTCCAAAGTCTAAAAAAGAGAGACCTTTTAATAGCTACAGTAGGTGCTGATCCAATATGAAAACCAAGCTTTTAAAAATATGCTAATAATATCAGTGTTCCCCATTTGACAATAAAAAGTATGAATTGATTTTTCCAGTTTTAGTATAAAATATGGCATACCAAATTTCAGCTTGATATAATTTGAAACAGCTGATATATTAAACCCCAAAGTAAAATTTAAATTGGCAATCATGTCAGATTCAAGTCCCTGAATGAATTTAAAAATTAATCATTTTCCAACAGGCTTCAACTTCCAAATGCTAGTTTTGGAATAAATGGTGTTAGATCCACCACTCCAAAAATACTGGACATTTTTTGTTTAGAAAATTAGATCTCCGATGTTCAGTATGCCTGGATCTTCCTAAGATCTTTTCTTCCCAGGGATTTAATTATTTAAAAATCATTTCTTCCCTTCTGATTTGAGATACTAGAATATTAATTTTATTGATTACAAGCTCATACAGTATGAACTACCTGAAGTAACGCATTAGGTTAGATTTGTTCATTAATTTTATCTCACCAGGTTTTTGGAGTTCAATTTGGATTTCTGGGTGATCGTATGAGTAGATATGTGTTTCCTTTTTAAACACACACCAAAACATGCTACATAAATTCACTGACTTGTGGAGGTAGAGGGTGTGGGGAAAATATGCACACACATTAAGTATAGGCTTTCAACTGGAGACTTGACTAAACTAGACTATTACTCTGAGCTCTATCCTAGCCCATGCATGATAGACGTCCCTAATCCAAAATCAGAGTTTGCACAGTACTGAAATGCAGTGGTAGCTGGTAATTTCGATTACATTTTTCTCTGCAAGTGTTCTTTTCAATTATGCAATGAAAGAAGAACAAGTTGCATTTGTCTGTATCCTGATCACAAACTCTACCAAAGGATGTTTTGTACACATATAAGACAGCATGGAAAAGCAGAAAAAGCCATCAGTTTCTGCAGTGGGCTCTATCGCTCACTCTCCAGGGGACCCCAAACATCTTGACAGCTTTCTCACCTTAGCGAATTGTGCTTCCTGATATTTTTTCATGTGGAATTCACAGGGCTTTGATTTGTTTATGGAATCAAACCTTTTCATTAAATAAGTTTGGAAACCGAGTCAAGCGAAGCTCTCGGACTACATTACCTGGATCAAGATTTCCCAACTGCTAATCTCTGTCCTTCCCACTTCTTCTCAGGGTCGTACTTGTTTTAAAAAGAAAGTACGTTCCTTATTAAATGTCTGTAATGTGGTTTTACAAATTTCATCTCTCATGTATATTCATACTGGTATCCAATATAAAGGAGCCCTGTGCATTTCTCCAATTTAGAGTAAACGAGTACTCTTTAATTTTCATTTGAATGACAGCAGAGCCTCCTAACTTAGGGTACCCTTGTAACAGTCAGTAAGTCTGGGATGATTATAAGGTGTGATCAAAACTGTTTAAATTTTCTAATTTAAAAATTGTAATTTGGGGCTGGAGATTTAGCTTAGTGGTTAGAGTGTTTGCCTTGCAAGCACAAGGCCCTGAGTTCGAGCCCTGGCACCAAAAAAAAAAAAAAAAGAAATCAAAAAAAATTGTAACGGACTGTTTAAACTTTTAAGAATTTATCACAGTAAAGAGACATTGCGACTGATTCCCCCTCAATGTATTCCCCCGAAGAGACCCCCCAACACACTGTGAAGACACTCATTCCACCGCTCTTGCAGCTTTCCGAAGCAGTTCTGAAGTCCTCTTTCCTGAGTGCCGTTTGTTGCACGTTGTGGCTGCCTCAAGGTCCTGACTCGATTTAGAATGTCTGCATCTGATAGTCATTTTGACTTTAGGGAAGAGTCAGAAGTTGCACAGTGCCAGATCTGGTGAACAAGGCTGGTGAAGACATTCTGTCATGGTCTTAGGAGCCTGCCTTTCTGTTTCATGGCATTTGACAGCAGCAATCACCAAATCTTTTTTTTGTTTTTTTCTTTTTTTGGGGGGTGCTGGGGATCGAACTCGGGTCCTTGTGCTTGCAAGGCAAGCACTTTAACCACTGAGCTAAATCCCCAGCCCACCAAATCTTTAATCACACCTTATAAAGACACTCGTGAAAGAGAACTTCAAAAACTGCTTCAGAAAAATGGCAAGATTAATGGGATAAATGTATTTGAAACACAATGGCAATGTGTTTACTGTAAGAAATGTTTGTAAACATTCACTGTATTTTCTGATCACCCCTTGTAAATGACTGATCCGAATGGCTCTTCTAATGTTTTATGATTGTTTATGTTCATAGTTTTAATATATATGCAATAGAGGACAATTTAAAACTTATGTAAAAATTCAAAATAAAAGAAATGTACAAATTGGAAAGACTAAGTTTTCTCTCTTGGGAATCAAATGGTTATGAAATAAATCAGTGTCATTAAATCATAAGTACGTTAGTCTTTTCTTGAAAGAAGGGGAAGATTAAAAGATTTATAAAGAATTTTTCCTAAAGTAGGCAAGGACTCATACTTGACATGTAGTGAAACGATAATGCTGATTTCAATAGCCACTCTAAGCATTTTACTCCCAGGAGAGTAATTCAGCCTTGGTTATTTCTTTGCATTTAGATTTTAAATTTTCTTTGTAAACCTTTTAATTTACTCCTTTTAGTCTGCCAAAACTGAGCACCATTTCACAGAATTAAGTAAAAATATTTGTAAAAAGTCATTATTGACACAAAAATGTGCCACCGACTCATCTTCCCGGCATTTTCTACAGGGTATCCTTCTCCAGCAGTTTCTATCTCCAGATTTTTAACATCAAACCTCAATTCTGTTGCTGGGTAGTGGGTAGCAGAGACTGAGAGGATCGCATGGCACAGACAGGGCCTGATGTCAGACGTGACCCCCCCCTTCGTGTGTCCTTTCAGACCTGCCGGCACAGAATTGCTGCCACATCCTAAGTCGAAGCTCTCTGTGGATCGGACAGACTAAGCATGACTGCGCCAACGCCTTCCAAAACCCAATCTTGGTTTCCTTTCTGCATTTCTATTTTACATTTTCTTCCAAAAGCTTTTAATGGGCAGCTCTGACACAATCCATGGCAGAATTTCATAGTTTTAATCAGGTACAGCAAAGATGTGTGCAAAATGCACTTCAATCAAGGAATGGTACCTCTGTTAATACCTGAAAGTCAAACAATCCACAAGCCCCTCCCAGGAAGCGCACTCACTACCCACTTCAAAGCGAAAACATAGATATGAGAAGTGGAAGATAATTTTCATAAAATGTGCAAATGAAAACTAGGGTGCAAATGTCTTCTAATGCAAGGAGGGCTGCTGGGCCGCTGGCTGGGCACTCCTAGGAGAGCACAGAGTGGGAGCTGTGGCTGGAAAGCGGACTGTGGCTTTGGGTGGTACTGATCCAGCCCAAAGCCCTGAAGAAACAAAAGGGTTAGCTGTGCCTGTCCGGGAGCTGCAAACACCAGACATCTCACAGCTATCTCGGCCTTTCATGGTTTCCGAGGCTCAGGCGTGCTGCGGTTGACAACTAAAACAACATAACACCTTTTGCGTGCTCAAGTATAAAGTTCATTAGTTCTAAGGTCACCATTTTAATGCAACAGCCACATTTTACTCACATAATCAGATGCTATCTGAGAAAGACAGCTGTAAAAACTCAGGCCAGGGCTTCCAGACTGCCGTGACCAGTAAAATTATCACCAGACCCCGACAGACTTTTTTTTACATATTTTTAAACAAAAAATATACTGAACTGAATAAAACAACAAACATGAATATAGTCTACAAATAGCATTGTCTTTAAGCTCATGGGGGACTTTTTCTAGCAATTTTGGGGGAAGCAACTGCTAATATATCAAGAGATGTATCATTAGGTCATTGAAATATTTTTCTTAGTTGTCTTTTACACATCCCTGAAATCTACAGGATACAGCTTCGGATTTTGTGGAGAGATGCCATTTAAAGGACAGAAAGGAAGGTAGATTCTTGTGTTTAACCAAATGTTAAATATTTTTTATTTTACTCACCTGCACACTAAGATGAATCCATTTCTTCACAAGAATTCTCCCCAGTGTCGTTATTTTTATTGGAGGCTGCAAACCATTTACTGTACGATAATAAAACATGGTCTCTTTCTCAGATAGTGTAAGTTTGAACACTGTCTGCCCATCCATTGTCTTTTCTATAACACACCTAAGGAAGCAACCAGAAAAGAGAGAAAAGGTCAGCTTCCAACCAAACAGACATGCGAAGGCGCGATGCAGTCACAGTGGTGCTAATGTGACCCCAAACGCCACTCAGAACAGTGCACTACATGTAAGTGCCTGGGTGACATTATACCCAAAGCATGCTTTATTCCAAAGCAGCAGCCATTTTATTTCAATAAAAAACAGAATTCTTATTTACAATACGTTCCCCAGAGCCTCAACACCCTTCATTAGAGATTCATGATGGAAACTGAAGTGGTTGAATCATTCTGCAAAACTAACGTTTAGCCTGCTGGCTCATTAGTTCCTCTGCCATTTCTTTTATAGGAAGTGGTGCAACACGCTACATCCCACTTGGGAATTGAGTCACCAGCGCAAATCTTTCTTTTTTTAATGTAAAGAGAATTTAGTGTCCATGGAAGGCGCTAAATTGTTAGCCCTGAAGTCAGAATTGCTCTATTTAATTCCCAGGATGAAATGGAGAATGGACGGCTAGAGTCTCCACTTACTCCATCACCAACCGTAAGGCGGCTGGCTACCTCTCCACGTTCTCAGAGCCCAGCTGAGGCTCTGACACAATGTTCACGGTCTTGGGTGAATAGCCAATTCCATCTTGTAAGAACACAGCATTTTGAAAAACAAGATTTTTTTTTTTTTTAAGAAAATGTCTAGGTCTCATGTTAGGCCAATTATCAAATTATGCTTAAAAAGTCACTTCCTAGCTATTACAGCAGCACACTTTTCGGCCCCTGGGTTTCTTTCTTCACCTGAATACTCCAAATGAATTTAGGCATCTCTACATGTTAGCCTGCTCCCGAAGCCTCCTCCCTGCTCAAGAGTGCAGAGGGGCCTTGCTTTGGGCTCACTTAACACTCCTCCTGCCCAGGTAAGAGCAAGAACTGTCTGCCTTCTGCTCAGTCAGAAGTGTCTGAGAGTAAAAGCATGCTTGGCAGACAGGAGAACATCAAAAAGCGATCAGGTCAGTTAAGAAGCATCCAAAAGGTACAAGGAAATTTGGGCCAAATAAGAAACATTGCTCAAGATCTTTAAAGCTTGCCTGAAAGGGTACATGCTTCACAACTCATTTCTTCTCACTTGCACCTATTTTTTTCTGAATTGGGAGGTAAGAATAAGACTGGAGAACACTACTAGCCGCTTTCTTACTGAGCTGACTTACTATATTTTGCACATGTATTTGGTAACAAAGATAGGGAAACAAGTGTATTTGTAATTTAGGCAAATACTTTTAGTTAACTTGAAGGTTTTATATAAATATTGCTGCCGATTCTTTTTGAACCCATCAGATTTGGGTATTTCTAATTTAGTGAAATGAAAGAGTTTCTCTTTATCCTCTGCCTCCAGGTCTTAAACAATCTAAAAAGAGTTTGCCTCTGTTCATTTTTCTTGAGTTTAAATCTCCTAGTGAGAATTCGATCATTACTCAAGAATGTATTTACCAAATGCAGACTTATTTCCCCAAGCTTACTGAAAATGCATTTCTTAATATGTTATTGATTATCTTCCTTGCTATTTTGTTTGCTTGTAAACATATTCGCTTTGGTAGATAATAAACGTGAGAGGAAGGCAGGTAGAAAAATATTTAGGAACTGGATTTATTCTGCTCCTGAATAAACAATAATTGGATAATCCATGTTCTGTTTGTTTTACTTATCTAGTGCAAACGCCCCGAAATTCCCCCAATTCCCACAGGTATTTTAGTTTTGAGAATGAAAATGACCTTGATACAAGCAAGGAACTCTCAACACCATAAACCGTGTGCTACCACTTTTTATAAATACTCCTCTGCCGTTGCTTATACAAAATAATTCTGATAGAAGATGAATTCAGTACAGAGATGTTCCTGCCAGTTTAGGGAAAATATTTTATTCCAGCCCAATTTGTCAAGAGACAATGTTTTAAATCTTTGGGTGCTAGTTTCATAAGTGGAGTAGCCTGGATTTACTGGAATTTCCAACAGTAAGAAAGCAAGTTTGTCTTTCAGAGGAGCTGTAAAAATAACGACAATGCTTTGTGGTTACTTTTTCTACAAATTTAAAACAAAGTGAAAATACATAAACTTTCATTTGAAAATTGAAACTAAACACTGAAGATATTTAAGTCATATTTGCTTATGAGATGATAAAACTTTGTGGTTTGTTTCATACTTTTTTTTATATTCGGCCAACATTTTCACACACAGGCAACATCACCAGAAGAAGGGTAAGTCCTACACGATGATTAATATAAAAAAAATTTTTTTAAGCTTCAAAACTATCCTATTTGGCTGGGGATTTAGCTCAGTGGTTAGAGTGCCTGCCTCGCAAGCACAAGGCCCTGAGTTCGATCCCCAGCACCAAAAAACCCCAAAACTATCCTATTGATTAAAATTTCTAGTTGGCTCTATATTTCTTAGAGGAAATACATTAGATGTCAGTTTAAGAAAAGATGGCAGAATGAAAAATAGGTGATTAAATTAACAATAATCGTGGTGAGGAAGACTCACTGCAAACCCATTTTGAAGACATGTCTGCTAGGATTGAGTGCATGCAAGCTTTTGAGAATTTCTCCAGCTCATCTATATATTTCCTAACTAATTAGGAGATGAAAACACCACAAAGTAAAAGCCAAAAGCTGTATCCTTACAGAGGTGGAGTGTTATTCATATATCCATCTCCCATTACTGAACATCCTCCATGAGTCAAAGGAACATCTCTTGGGAAAAATAGGGATGAATAAAACACAATTCTAAGCCCTCAAGAGCTATCTGCCCAATAAAAATTTTATACCCTAGTAGGGATATTTTGTTTATGTAATAAACCTGAACCAAGACTTTGCAAATATCAGTTATTTGTATTACTAGTGCCATGAGTTATACTGAGCTCCGTTCAGCAGCCAGAGGCCAATTCCAAAGGTTGAGGCAACCTATGCAGAAATAGATGATTCAGGTGTAAACATATCAGCCTGCAGTGAAACTATTTTAACACATTCTTTCTTCATGCTCCACCTCATCCACAAAAAAAAAAAAAAAAAAAAAAAAAAAAAAAAAAAAAAAAAAAAAAAAAAAAAAAAAAAAAAAAAAAAAAAAAAAAAAAAAAAAAAAAAGGAAAAGATTTTGTAAAAAAAACTACTCAGATTGTGAACTTGGGAAGATTAACATGGTAGCCGGTCTTGGGTCCCATGACTTCCCGAGTCTAAGCCTTCATTTCCAGTCGGGACTTCGGCTTCGATTAAGACCTATTTGCCCCACTACTCCTTGCGTCACAGGGTCCTAGGAAAACCGCAGCCCACACGCCTACTTACATTACACCTTCTTGCTCAAGTTTCAGCCACACGGTTAATGTGAATGCTTCAGCCAGCCTCAGAGAGGGAGGAGAAGAGAAGCAGTTCTTGTGCTTTGCAAAAATAAAACTTGTAGAATTGCCAGGGGAGTGAGGACGCACATCACTCTTGTCCACCGCGAGGCAGCGGCTGCGGCCAGCTGAGAAAAGGTCGTTGTAGGCCGGAGAGGATGACCGGTAGGGGCAACCCTGAGCGCAAAGCCGCCGGGCGCAGAACCGGACACTTTCGGCAGCCGCGGAGCTGTGACAGAAGGCGCTCGGGTCTGGGAGGCCACACACTGCTCGGACTGGCACGATGGAAACGTTCTTGAAAGCTCCCACATTCTCCAACCTTGGGAAGAGGCCCCTGGAGGCGGCCACGGGTATCAGGGCAACGCAGGCAAAGATCAGCGTTTCAGTGAGCCGAAACAAGAAGCCGAAGCCCGGTGAAGGAGCCAGGCAAGCCATGTTTACAAAACAGCCTTCTCTTCTGCATCAAACCTTCCTAAATAATCAGGCCCTTCAAGCACCACGGGGCTGCTCCATGCCGGGGAAAGTGCAGACACGTTTGCGCAGCGAGGTGGCTGCAAAGATGTTCTCAGCCGGGCGGGTGTGTGGGACTAAGTCGGTGCCTGGAAATCAGAACACAGCGAATTAAGGGGAAGTTCATCTGAAGCATAAGGAGCAACGAAACTTCTCAAAACACATTTGGAAGTACACTGCTTAGAGTAAAATCCTCATTCTTTGGATAAATTTCTTATTTTATTGGGCAAATTAAGCACGTCAAAAATCCAGAGGGCAACCAATCTCTTTCTTTCTTTGTATGTAATCATTAATATATTTCACAATACAGCAAGTGTAGGTTGTGACTACACCCAGGATATTAGCCTATCCATTCTACTGAACAAAGTGAAGAACCACACACATCTTCCTTAAACCAGCTCTGTTGCAACCCAGTGCTAACGCGCAAATGCCCAACACGAAGCTGCAAGGCACTGTGGGCCTTTCCCCTCAGCCCAGCCTGGGCCACAACTTTCAGCACACGCTAAAGCTGATTAGAAACCCAGCACCATCTGTCCGCCCTGTGCCTTCATATTTAGCAGACATTTGTGTTACCGTTTCCTCAGAGGACTGCATATTTTGAGGTTAAACACGGATTCCTAATACTAAGTAATTGTATTGATAATTAAGCCGAGCTACCATTTCCTATTGCATTTCAGCCCGTCCCCTCAGAGTGACCAAGGGCCCTTCCACGGGACTTCTGTCCCTCCTTGTCTGGCAACACTGCTCTAGCCCCCGGGTACTCTCAGCAAATCGGCCACTGTCGCTGAATGCTGGAAGGAAGACTGGGGTGCCCAGAAAGTATTCTGCCCGGCAGACACTCGGTTACCTGAAACTCTGTGCTGGTGCTTGGTGGCCGCCTGGAACTGAGCTGGCCAGGTTGCCGCTGGTACCTCAAGCGGTGGGAGGGCCGACCAGTCATGCATGCATAATTTTAAAGTAGCAGCACACCTTCTCCGGTGTCCTTCCTCCTCCTTCCTGCACTTCAGCCTTTTAATTCCTTCATCAAAATGGTCCAGCACTACTAGGCAGCAACACAATGACCGATTTCTAGTGCTTTCTTTTGAGGGGGACCCGAAGTGAGATTTTTAAACGTCTATTGATGCCCCCAAATCCTGTGCACTGATGCAAATGTCTCCTGACCCCTGTAGCCGTCTCTGTACCTTTCACCCAGGGTGCCCTCTCCTAAGCACACGTGTTTCTTCAAAACAGGAGGAACACCTGGCATTATCTCCGAACGCTGGATTTCAAAACAGGGATTGTGATTAAACTACAGAAGCCAAAGGACTGCTGACATTTTAGCTGCCTAATTGCATACAGGTATGTGGGTTTGCTTGCCTGGAGGTTTGCAATCAATTCTGTGTACTTTTATGTCTCTTCCAGGCTCTCCACCCCATGTGAGAATATTCTAATCCTACCAACATTTCCACCCTCCCATTGGATCTTAAAATGCAAAATTTGTCCAGGAAACAATTAGTCAATTATGTGTTTATTCTCCTTGAATTGTTATATTTATGGAAATGTTTAGAAATAAGAGAACTGCTTCTCTGGAGCTTCTTGTTAATAAGGCAGCCAGAGACGAACCCGAATGTCTTCCTTTAATTTTTTTTTCCCACGAGACTATTCTAGCTTTAGACTTTTTCACTTTTGTCAAAATTCCTATTCCCTCAATTATTTTGCTGTCGCAAGGGCATTAAAAAAAAAAACAAACCAAACACAAGGAATGCTGACATTATGTACTAGAAATATGCACTAATAAAAAATAAAAATTAAAAAACAACTAAAAACAAGTTCAGGGGCTTGGGTTGTACAGCACTTGTGTAGTGTGCATAAGCTCCTGGGTTCAATCCCCACCAACACACACCCACCAAAAAAAAAAAAAAAAGTGGAAAAGAAGCTAACACACAAAGACATCTGAGAATTGGGGCAAGTATGTTTAAAAAGTGACATATGGAACATGATGGCCACGCCAAGCGGATTATTCACTCCTGCTATGAAAAGGCCATCAGTCTCCATTTTCAAACAATTGCTTCAATAGCTGCCTTCTCTTTATATCTGGTGAATCTAAGGACTAAGCATAATTTTTTTTAGTTGTGGTGCTTCTTTGCATCATTTTGGTCACCATTTCAGTGTGAGAATGCGCCCATCACATAACAGCCGCTGCCCAGCCACCGGAAGTTACAACTCACACGGACCACGCAACAGAACCGAGGCTGCTCCGCAGTAAGAAACTCCCTGCAGTCTGCAAACGCCCCTCGATTTCTGCAATCCTTCTGTGCCCCCTTATTGCGCACTTGAGTACTGCCACCTCCTTCTGTGTCTGAGAAGTCAGTCCAAAAGGAGAAAGCAGAAAGTAAAATACTGCATGCAGGGGAAAGTTCAGTAAATTAAGTGGTCGTGTGCTTTTCCTTTGCCCTCCTGCTTCTGTGCATTCATGACCAGCACCTGTGGCCCACAGCAGCGGGGCTGGAGCTGCACGGCCTGACTCAGCCTCCCTACCCAGCAGATGGTTTGATGTCAGCCACTGAAGCTACGGGGTCTCCACTAGCCTCATTCCAAGAGTAGCAGAAAGACTCGGGCAACGTAGGATGGGAGGCCCTGACATGCACACGCCTGCCAGGCCTCTGCTTGCGTCCGATCTGATGGCACTCCACCGGCCACACTAAGGCGCTCGGCAGCTGCAGAGTAGAACGCCTCTGCTTGGAGGACTAGCACACTCGCACCCCAAAGGGACACGCGTCACAGGGCCGGAAAGAATGTGTGACCGTTTAGCAGGGTGCTCAGATTCTCTTTTCTCAATGGACAGAGATCATGCCACACTGAAAGAGAATGTTCTTGTTTTGAGTATGTAAAGAAAACAGTATTTCAGTTAGACCTCAATGAGCAAATTCCCCCTCATTATTCTGGGAAAGCGTACTACTGCAGTAAGACGGTGAACAGCCCAAGTTTTCCAGGTCTGGAAGTTCCACTACTGTCCTGTTCATGGACAGACTCAAAACATCCACCCTTGGGTTTGGGGAAACCATGAATTTACTGCTAAAAGTGACTAACTTCCGGTACACCTAATTTAAAAAAAAAAAAAAAAACAGCAGATATACAGTAAGTAATATGAGGTAAAAAAAAAAATAGGGGTATAAAGTACAGAAGCATCATGATTACAAATAGAAGAAAATTTTTTAGATAATTTACTGACAATTAACTTGAGTTCCTAGACAAATTGGACAAATTCCTAAAATCGTTTCCAAACTAAATTGATTCAGGAAGAAAGCACTGGGGCCACTCCAAACATCTGTCACCTGTGGGACGCACAGATACGTCGCGCACACCCACACAGTGGCATGATACAACTCAATGGAAGGAAAACGAACGACTGCTGTAAACAATAACTCGGATGGACGTCACAGACAAGGCGGCCAGCACAGGGTGCCAGACATGCCAAAAACATGTCTGTACTGTGTCACATGAAACTCAAACACAGCTAGCGAAGCTCTGGGGACAGAACTCAGAATGGTGCGTGCTCCTCACGGCAAAGGGTCAGACACGAAAGGGTCCTAGAAGCCCTCGGGTGCCCTGAGACTCATCTGTAGGCTGATGTGAGTGGAGGTTGCATGTGGAGACACAGCTGAAAAAACTCATCAAGTTATACACCTAGGGTTGTATACTTCTCACAAATTATACCTCAATAAGAAAATAATTAAAATTAAAAAGAAGAAATACTAGCTGGGTATGGTGGTACATGCCTATAGTCCTAGCACTCCAAAGGCTGAGGCAGGAGGATCTCCATGAGTTCCAGGCCAGGTTGGAAGAGAGAGAAGAAGACAGGAAAAAAGGAAGTCTAAATATGAATAGTTCTAATTATTAAATAGTATAGAGTTAAATCTCTTCTCACAAGGAAAATCATGGGCCCAGAGAGTTGGAGCATACATTTTGGGAAGAGATAATCATAATTAAAAAAAAAAAAAAACTGTTGGAAATGGAATAAGAGATACTTTTTCCCATTTCACAAGACTATGATAATCTTTGTATACTGATTATATATTTATATAGGATACATCTATTCAGGAGAATGCAAGAAAAAAATAGGCCAATTGTGTGTATGTACATAAGTGCTATTTAAAAAAAAAGCCCTAAATATAATACAAGCAAACCAAATCCAAAAATATATAGGAACATTAAGTCTTCTGACTGGGCTGGGTTTATTCCAGACTGCAAAATTGATTTAAATAATACAATATATTAATGTAACTCACCATAAAATATATTAAAGGAAAATTTTCACATGATTTGCTTAAGACAGAAATCTGGAATAAAGTATTTATAGAGGACTAAAACATTTATTTAGGACTAAAACACTTAATACATACTAAAAACAGGAGGAAACTTCTGTCATTTGACAAAGGTTATTTATTAAAAACAAAGAGTAAAATTCACATTTAAATAGTAATCTTTTAATTAGCATTTTTATTAAAATCAGGAGTAGAACCAGGACACTCATTATTATTACCCTATGTAACATTTTAATAACCAGTGAATTAAAATAATGAAAATAGATATTAAGAGGTAAGTACTGGATGTGATCTATCTCTCTGAATAACACAATCTAAAGACAAATATTTGGCCTGGGTGTCTGAGGGAAGATACACAAATGACTATTGTAGTTCTTTGGTTTTCTTACTAGCTCAACTTTTTTTTTTTTGCTGTTGTTAAGGTATGCGCTATTCGACCTATTTGACCAATTAGGGGTGGTCATGTGAATTGCGTTAGCCAATGAAATGTGAGAATGACAGATGCCCTCAGCAGGGGGAGCTATGGTACCAGTGTGCCACTGACTATGTTTTCCCCTTCACTAACCAAAAAAGGGGTGGTAGGAAAGGGTAAGGTATGGCTGTAAAATTTGTAATTTGGGAAATGAATGCCTAGTAAGGAAGGAGAGGGAAGAGAAAGAGACAGAGATAAGGACATAGAAGTTAGGAGTGGACCTCTACACTGCTACAAGAAATAGGACAGAGAGCAGAATGGCTGCCATCATGGCGGACCACACCTGAGGCAGAGGAGGGGCGAGGCCAAGGGCACCAGGGGAAGGCGCTTTTGAGCTGTGTCAAGCACTTTAGTAAGGGGAGGAAGTAGTTTCTTCTTCCCCATCCCATCCATTTCCTTCCTCTTTCAAACTTACACAATATGTGCAGGCTGCTGAAAAGATTTTTTTTTTGGCTTCACCTACTTCTTCCCATCATCCACCCATTACACTGTGACCACTAGAATTTTTACCTTTCTATAAAAATGAAATAGTACTACACAAGGCAGATTCAATGTTCTGAATATCTTAACCACATTTTTCTTATTACCAAAAATTCCTATTTTCTTTTGCTGTTTTCTGGACACAATTGTTGCTATGCTTATACTTCAGAGAGCAAAGCACCTTTTTTTGTTGAACAGCATTAAAGCATGAGTTCTTCTGTTTCTGAATTCTTGCCGGCCGTGAGTGCTACTACACATAATATGCAAGAATAAATCTAGGAAATAGCACATGAGTAAATATGACACATGACTTCCAAGGGAAGCCTTAAAGAGCCAGTGCCGGAGCAGCCTCTCGCTCGGCAGGCTGGTCATACAGAGGCAGACCAGCCGCATATGTTTTGGGATAAGTCAGTCAAACTCTTTTTGCCTCAACTCCCTCATCTGTAAAGTGGGAATAACATCACTCACTTCCTACAGTTGTTGTGGGAGCAAATGTAGAGAATATAGAACCATGACTGTTTTTCACGGTTAGCTCCTCTTATACTTTTGTCCAATGCCTACTCAATTTCTCTGTGATTTTACATTCAAGAATACTAGGATAAGCATATTTGGAGAAAATCCTACCATGCATTTCCCAGCCATCATAATTTACCAACACTGTTGTAGATCACTTCATTAGATCTTTTAACAACCCTACAAACTTCACAGAAACCAAACCTCCCCCAGTGGACACATGAAGAAAAGGCGAATCGGGAGGGAAGCGGCTAGTCTCTGGATGGACACGTGCAACGCCTTGACTGCAGTCCGCGTCATCCGGGTTCTGCCCGGTGTTCTCCTTCCAGCCTAAGCGAGTAACATGAAGGCTGAACTAACGCGGGATTTCAGGAAGATGGTCGAGCGCTGAATCACACCTTCAACATTGAGGGTTTTCTAGATAGAGAGCTGTGAGGATTTCAGCACTGCAAGTGAAGCTGCCGAGTCTGCCTCCGTTAACAGGACACACATACCCTATAGAATTGTGTAGAGAAAAATAACATACAGCCTCTAATGTAGAATTTATTTGATTTCCGGATGTTTGTGAACGTTTCTGTTCACAAGTGTATTACAGGGAATTCCAGGAGGCTTCACCTCTTATTCAACACGCAGGTGCTAGCACTTCTTATTCTATTTGCTCAAAACGTTTGAGTGTATGTTTTCACTCGCTAAATTATGCACCCTCTCAGGCGATCCCAGATCGTATCTGTCTGAGGCATCCAAGCGCCACGCTGGGGTTTCAGGCTGGCTGGGGCTGCGGGGGAACATGATCGCCCAGATAGCATGCGGCAGGCCATCTCCCTCCTGTCTGCTCTTTCTCCTCGCTGGGCAAGCGCCCAGACTGAGGCTGGCAGGTGACATCAGGAGCGCTTCTGTGGGTCTGAGGCCGGCGGCAGGACAACAGCTGCACGACGGCGCCGGACACAGAGCGGCGGGCCGGGTAATAGGCGGCGAGCGGGGCAAATGGAAACGTCGCTGCGAAGGACAGAAGGCAGGCAGGGCTGAGACCCAACGCAGCAGCAGGCAGTCAGCCCCGATTACGCGGACCTTCTGCAGAGACAGTGGCCCCTTCTCGAAATGAGAAAGCACCGGCTCGCCTGAAGCCGGCTGCATCTCAGAAAGTGTCATTATGCCGAGAGAAGCAGCAGGGCAAAACATCAGGATTCAGCACACAGTGAGCTAAGCAGGGCAGGTGGGTCGTTTCGTCTTAGAAACACAACCCTGTCAAACAACACTTAACATGGTCTCATAGAGGGCAAGAAACACTTTTAAAAATATGTGCTACATTTACAGTGAAATGAAGGACATAAAAGTCATGGCGGCTGGAGCAAAATGAGAAGAAAAAGTAAACGTCAAGTGTGTGAAGCTTTTTTTGGTTTTAATTGAGGAGAAATTGTATAGCCTGCCTGAGTTTCTTCATCCCTGTGATAAAGTACTCAACACCACAAGTTAAAGGAGGAGAAATTTATCATGGCTCGTGGTTACGGTCCCCGACTGGCCAGTTCCAAAGCAGAGCAGCATGGCAGAGAGGCATAGCAGAGGGACAGCTGCTCGAATCACGGTGGCCAGGAAGCAGAGAGCAAAGGGAGGAGTCCCAGAGGGACACACGCCCTTCCCAGTTGCCTTCCTAACAGGAAGTTGCTGTATCACTCCACGATTGAGTCCCCTTCCCAAAGCCCCACTTAAGAGCACAGAATGACTTGTTATGGTTTGTGTCTAGATGTCCCCCCAAAGCCTCATGTGGTAAGAGGTATCTGCATCTAGAGTGTGTGATTACTAAATTAGTCCACTGATTGGTTGGGCATGGTTCTGCTGGGATCAAGGATGTGACACTAGGATTAAGGGTGGGAGTGCTGCCCACCCTAAAGCCAGGTAGCCTGGATAAAATATAAAATACAGGAAGAAGCTGGTTAGCCCCTTGCTTACCTTGCTGACTTCTACCTGTCTGCCGTGCCACCCTGCCTCTGACCCAGCTGACTGTGGACTGAAACCTCTACAAACTGTGAGCTAAATAAACCTTTCTTCCCCTAACTTTGGGTGTCTGGTATATTGTCTCAGCAACGAGAGAAAAGTAACTAAGACAATGACTTTGGGGGGACATTCTTGATCTAAACCATAACACAGCATACGCTTTCTCAGTAAACTCTTGAAAAAGGTCCCTGTAACTCTTTCTCTACATCTGACTTATTACAGTTCAGCACCCCTAATCCAAAAACCTGAAGTACTATGAAATAAGAAATTTTCTCCTGGCCCTAAGACACCCACCCATAAGTTTGCCCTCTGCCAAAAAACAAAGGTCACATGGCTGAGGAAAGTCGAGGCAGAGGTGACAGACAAGCCCCAAGAGCCAATCAGATTCCAAAGGCCGACCCAAAGAAAGAAACTCAATGAAAAGGGGCTACAACAAAGGGCCTAAGTGTATTTTGCTTTGGAATGCTCCCTACTTGTCGAGTAGCTATCACCTCCCTTTCCCCTTTTTTCACCACTTTTAAATAAATTGTCTTCTAAATAAAATTTAGAAAAAAAAGAAATTTTCCCAGTCCCAACATGACATCACAAGAAATGGGTTGAAGCCCAAACACAGGTGCACTAAGGACACTATATAAAATCACCTTCAGGCCATGTGGACAGGATGTTCGCAAAACATAAATAAATTTCATGTTTAGACTTGGGTCCCACCCCCAAGATATCTTTTCACATCTATGCAAATATTGAACAATCTGAAAAATCCAAACTCTGAAACACTTCCAGCTCAAGCATTACAGATGAAGGATATTTAAACTTCTAAATATGATTTTTAGTTTCACAAGATAAACCCTTAAAAGAAGAGCAAAAGTTAGAAAACTAAACCATAAAAGTTGAGTAAAATACATTTATAGTACACTTCCTAAAACATAGGCAAGCACTAATTGTTATTATCAGTATAACTAGGAGAATATGGTAAATAAGATATCTCACTGAAAAGGAAATTATTTATGGGAGAGGTGACCTGGTGCTCGGCTTGGATGGGCCTGATTATTATTAGTGCTTAACCAAAAACACATGTCCCCTGATGACCAAATTAGCACGATTTCCACCTCATTCCACAGCCTTGGATGTATTTGCCATATATCAAAACATTCATGAAGAAAAGGACTAAAGACATGAACAGGTATGTAATTCTTCCAAGCTAGCAGCAACACACTAATGTTAGCTGAGCACACAGCACGTGTTAAGCATCGTATTTGAAACACTATATCACCTAATCTACATAAAAACCTCAAGCAATAATAGTGTCACTATATATGAAGATGCTGAGATGACACTTCATAATGTATTACCGTTCAAAAATTAAATAACATTAAATAATGTATTAAAGTTTAAAAAGTAATATTTAGGAAGAAAAACAAGACTCACATCCAGGCGCATCTAAAGTTTTACACAAAGATTGTTCTTAAAAGCAACAATCTCAGGGAATATTCTAGTATTAGTTATTTTCTTGTATTCTATATATATTTCCTAAAAATTATTTTGGTGGCAGTGTAGCACAGTGCCTGGTATACTGTAGATGCTTATGACTGATGGATGTGTGCCAATTCTTAAAAAAAAAAATTGAAATTAAAGATTGGCCTTTCGCTTGCAAAAAGATTTTATCCTGGAAGGAAGAGGAAGGCTTCCTTTAACTACAAACCACAGAAGCAGTCTGGACTTTACTGTGTTCAGATGTCTCCAATCGCGTTGCTCTAGAACAGCATTAACAGAATACATTTAGAGGAGTCATCTGAGAAAAGGCGAGAAGAATGGAGAAAAATTTTAAAAAGCAGAGTTTCCAATAAGCATTTGATAAGATTGAAGTTATTGGTGATAAGGGAATCACTTTATGTAGGGGCAAATGAATCGACTATAATTTTAACCTAAAGTACCACTGTAGGGGTTGTAAAATTCTTTCTACTTGGATAAGTACGTTCTATTTGAATTGTAGCTTGCCATGAGACTGTAATAGAAAGTGGCCTCACTCAACACAACGCTAAGACCACAGAAAAGGAGCTCTTTGTAGATGGTGGCGGGATTGGACAGCAGAATTGGAACAGAACTGGAGTCTGCGAATGACCCATCTAACACAGGACACAGTTAGAAAGCAGTAGCACGGCCAAAGGGCAAATGAGACACAGAACAGGGAGAAACAGACCACCAAAAGGAATCGTATGAAAACAGTTGTGGAACTCACTGTATCCTCAACAGCTTAAAGAATGAGCTGCTGTGCGTACTGTTATCATGCTCAGTCCACTGCCAACACGTGGCTAGTCATAATGATGTTAAATTCATATATAAGTAAATAAAGGACCCAAGTCTATAATGCAGCTCATGGACAGGGCATCAACCGTATTCTGGAGAGCCACAGCCTGTGATCTGCCTCACATCCAAAACAAAGAACTACGACAAGACTGGACGGCTTTGAGAGCGCCTGAAAACCCCAGTGTAGAGTAAAAGGGGTGTGCTGGCAGCTACGGGGAAAGAGAGGAGCCAGCGGAGTCAGGAGGGAGAAACAACGTGAAGCAAGCTAGGTGCAAAGTGAACTTCATATAAAGTCAGCATCTTAATACTCCGGCTCAGTCACTTTCCTCATCACCGGGCACAACACCCAACACCTGCATCTTCAAGGAGGCGGGGAGCGCTGTGGCTCACAGTGCAAACGTTTTGGTCCTTCCGTGGTCAGTGGCGTGGTGGGAGAAACTGGGAAGGAGGGACACACTTTCCCATCAGGCCTTCAGGGACTCGACGCCCTCCTGACGCACCGAGGCTCGGGCACCTTCCAAGGGCCCCACCAAGCCGTCATGGCATCATCGATCACATGCTGGCTCGGCTCACTCACGCCAGGGAAAAATCTGGAAATCAAAGCTCTACGATTTTAGTTTTGAGAGTAAAGGGAGAGTGACACAAGCGGCAGCCACTCTGTACCTCAGCTTCATCGCTCCTACGAGTCCGCGAGGCTCTTGTCCTTAGCTCCTCACCGCCCTCCCACCCCTTCATCCTCCTGGCTTTCCTCTTGGATGACAACACCAGAGACCCCGATGCGACTGAACGAGCTGCGAGGAGGGGTGAGGCCAGGTAAAAATAAATGAAGACCATATTTATATTTAATATTATAAGCAACAAATTATGAAAATTTAACATGAGAGCAATAAAGAACATTTTTAATTTTAACCAACTTGCCTTTTTTAAAACAGAAAACTTTCATCCGTAAGAAAAGATTCATCCATAAGTCAAGCACCAAGAATACCACAATATACTGCTATATTTTGTCCCTTTTTGGTCTCTATGTTTTTAACAAAATTGAGCTAATGAATTATAGATTTTCCGTTTACCACTATTTTTTATGACTCTATCAATGCCCTGAAAAGCATTTTTATGTTTTCTCTTTTTCTGTTTTTATTAGTATATGTTTACAATACATAATAAATACATCCACGGTGGAGAATTAGTACACACACACACACACACACACACACACACACACACACACACACGCATTTTGATCCTTCTTTACTTCCTCCAGCCCTTCCCTCCCTCCCACACCCCCCATCAAATTCCTAAGAGTAGGCATGACTTGATCAAAGACTGGGGACATTTTAGAGACATAAAGTACTGTATACTGTTCTAGTTTCTTTCCAGGAAAACTATAACCAATAGATACTCTTCCCCAGTATATCAAAGTGTTCAGGTCACTACAACACCAAGTTTGCAAACTGTTAGTATTCGCTAACTTGAAAGAAAACTGTCATTTATTTGCTAGTGAATTTGAACATTTTATGATCATTTTCCATCTCTGTATCATCACTCTATATTCTTTGCTTGTATTTTAATCGAAGGTTACATATTTTGAAATAGGATTAGTATGCATTATATACCAAGTATGTTAATAATGTGGCATGCCTGCAAAAAGTATTTTCCCTAGCTTGTGGCATACATTTTAATATTTCAAGGGAAGTACAGAATATGTAGTTGGTTGTTTTATTGTGGTAAAATACATGTTACATAAGATTTACTGTTCTAACCACTTTTAAGTGCACAGTTCAGTGGCCCCAAGTACACTCACTTTAGCAGTGACCATCACAACGTCCATCTCCAGGACTTCATCTTCCCAAGCTGAAACTCCCTGCCCGTTACATAACACACAATCATCCCTGTCTCCGGTCCCTGCAGTCACCGTCGTACTTCCCATCTCTGTGAATTTACATCAGTGGAATCATACAGTATGTGTCATTTCCCAGCTGGTTTGTTTCGCTTGGCAGTTAAGTGAAAAACACCGTTATATTCCTCCATTTTGGCTGGTGTGACGAGGCTTCCGTGAATACGGGTGTACAGCTGCCGGTTCAAATCCCTGCCGTAAGTTCTTCTGGGTACTACTCAAACATGGAATTGCCGATCGCGGTAATTCACGCTTACTGTCTCTGAGCACCCTGCAGACCGCACCGCGCAGAGAGCGCCGTCTTACACCCCGCCTCCCTCCCTCCTGTTTTCACCTGGTGCGCCCAGTGGGTGTGACCTGGTGTCTCAGTGTGGCTCCCACCGCATTTCCCTAACGACCCCTGGGCTTTGTTACCTTTCCATACGTGCAAAAACGCGACTGTCTCCATATTTTAACAAGTCATTTTTCTGTGTTGAAATATGGATTTATCTAAATCTTTCTTTTTTTGATTTATTACTTTATGATTAAAACAATGTAAACTAGTCCATGAACAGCAAGAAATTCATCTGTAGGTCCCACTCATTTTATGGTATTGTTGCTGAAGAATTTTTCAAACCTAAGTGACTAACAGAAAGTCGTTTATTAAGGATACTTTCATGTCTACTACCAGGGTAACGATGGCACATTTATCATATTTAAAAATCCTTATATAAGAAATGTTTCTGAATTCTCCTATTAGCTTTTCATCGAAATTTATACATTGACTTTATTAACTATTGAAGTTGTGTTTTAATAACAAGTGACCCAAGCAACCCCTTTATTTCCCTATTCTTTGAAAAAGTCACACATTTATTCTTTTAGAGTCAAAATCGAATAAAGAAATCTTGCGGGGCATATTTGAGATGATACTAAACATGCAAGCTAATCTCTAAATACATAACACGGTTTCAGCTCCAGCAATGGGTGACAGCACACAGGTGTAATCCCAGCACTTGTGAGGCTGAGGCAGGAGAATCAGGAGCTCCAGGCTAGCTGTAGCTATGTAGCAAGAATGTTTCTTAAAAACAAAGTTCTATTTTTTCTTTAGGAAATATAGTACATCCTCTAGTTTATTTAAAACCTCATTTAAATTCCCAGGAAATGTATTTATTATTTTTGAGCAATTAGTATTTATCAGAATATTACATAAGTCATAATTTTCATTATACTGTTTGGATAATTATTGCATGCATAAAAAAACTATTTTTTTTTGTACATCTGTATATCTGGCCACCTTATCAAACATATCATTGTATTGCAAATTTTTGTTAAGTCTTAATTGCAAAATTTTAATTAGAATATTGATATTACTTTTTATTTTCTAATAGTTATTGCTGTGCTCGCTTCAGCAGCACATATACTAAAATAGTTATTGCTAATACTTTTATTGTATACAGTATCAGATTTACTGAAACAGCCAAAGTAAAATTTAATATTGAGGGTTACAAGGGGCATTGCTATTACATTTTTTAATGTAATGCAGATGTTTCTTGTACACTTAGAAAACTGTAAGGCAAAGACACCTGGAGTTTAACTGCAAAAATCAATTCTTATTTTAAAATGTCAGCAATATAATTTTGTATTTCTAGGACGCTATTCATATTGCCTTTGCAGTTCTTATTAAATATTTTGAAGAGATTGTTTTTTCTCCTTGGACATAGTAATGAAACATCTATACATTCATGGAAGAAAAAGTACTTGACTGTGGTGAGGTTTTCTTTTGACAAACAGTGAATTATATGTGCTAAGATTTTATCTAGAGGTTTCACATTTACCTTCATGCCATTAGATGGTAGTTTTTGTAATTTGTTACATCAGGGTCTTGTTATTTCACAGAAATAATTTTACAAATTTTCCTTTGTTGGCTCTGTTCTGGGAGAAAAGTATGTAACACAGGAATTAAATGTTCTTGGAAAATCCGGAAGGGTTAAGAGCAAAACCACTTGGTACTGGTGGATTTCTTTCCTTTTTTGTTTTTGATAATAGATTTTACTGTCTAATAAAACTCTCTGGTATTATTATTTTCTCAGATCTTGCACAGGCATTTTTCTAGAAAATTATGAGTGTTATCAGTTTGAAATTAACTGACAATGAAATTAGAGACGCGTTCCCTTAACTATATCAATCTCCACCTGTTATTAGTTAGTTAGTTTTCTCCATTAGATTTGACAGAAATGTATTTTTAAAAGCCCTAATAATTCTCCCTCCTGCTTTGTTTAGGTTTACTTGGCATTGCATAGTCAATTGCTGCTTTTCATTTTTTTCGTATTTACTATTGTTCGTATTACTGAATCCATTAAAAGTATCAATGATTAACATCTATCAAATGCCTATGACATTAACTATGCTAAGAAATTTGCCTATATTAGCATTATCTTTTACAACACTCCATCACGTGAAAGAAACAATTTTAGGAATCAATGATACATGGCTAATAAATGGCAGAAGCGGTTTTTTTAAACCTGAACTGTATAAATGAAAAACCAAAGTTAATAATTGTGGAACTGTTTCAAAACAGAAAGATTAAAAATACTATGAAGGACGTAAATAAAAGAGATACCTAAAAAAATGTAGATCAAAGGAAAACTACACCACAGCTCAATTCCAACAAATGCAGAGCTAATGTGAACTTCGCGAAGAGTCCACAATCACGTTTAGCTCCATCAGGGGTCGCTCGTCTGTTGTTGCGTCCGAGCCACCGAGTTACTGATGCCCACTTTGCCAAGAATCTGCATCATTAGTATTTTCTAGTCTGGCTTAGATAGGAGACTTCAGAGTGAACTGTCTTCAGGAGGAAAATTTACCAGGTGTGGTGACCCTCGTGAAGCAGTTACATTCCCAGCAAATTCCCTTTCTCTCACAATCCTTCCTTCCCAAGTGGCTAATTGCATTTTTTATTTTCTCAGGGAAGGGCTAAGACAGGTCAAGAAAGGGGCAATGGGCTCTCCTTTATGACTTCAGTTTAAAAAGCCTAAAGGCTTCCAGGGAACAAAGAGCTCCCCGGGGTCGTAACAGGTTTGGAAGCGGGCCCTGGGGTTGGAAAGGGCTGGACACAGGCTGGGGAGGGGTGGGAGGGAAACCGGTATCCTGGAGACCAGAAGATGGGACCGGATGCTTCCTGTGCTTGGAACTGCCTAAGATCATTTTATAGACACCGAGAGCATCATTTTGTGCCTCGCTCCTTGGGAAGGCCCCAAAGACGAGGGGCTCTGTAAGAAGGCAAAGCTTCCAGTGAGCCTGGTGGGGCGGGCTCAGGACAGTCTACAAGCGCTGCGAAGTGGCCGGCAGGTTCTCACGCCCCAAAGTGTTGCCCCCAAACACAGCCAAAAAGTGATACTGCACGGACAACATGCGTGAGTCAAGAACCGAGGAGGGGAGCGCAGTCTGGCCGTGCAGACCTCGGGCTTCCCACGCCAGGCTCTCTTCACCAGGTGAGCGTCACCCAGCTTGACTGCAGCTCAGGGGACGCCCTCAGAGAGCCAAAAACAAGTTCAGAAAGACAAAGGCAGGCGTGTTTCTCGCGTCCCTTCATTTCGGAGTTTGCTACAGCACAGCTCTGCATAGTTATTCACCTGGCTGCTCCTCAGACCGTTCAGCACAAAAATAAGAGAACGTGGGAAATCAGAGAAGAATGTTTCCCAGCACCTGTAAGTGCCCGGACCGGCGCCAAACGCTGTGTGTGTGTATGTTATCTCGGAATTTAAATCCTTAAAACCCGAGGCCATAACTGCTGTCCAGTCCCGCAGAAATGCAGGCCCACTACTCCCCGCACAGTTAGCAGTGCGGTGAGGACTCGGCCCCGGACAGTCTCCGTCCTGAGCCACGCCACAGACGGGTCCCTTTCCCAGCACGCCCAGATGACCACCCGAGCTCACCGATCCGCCGCCCTCCCCATCCCGTTTTGCTGGTCGCTCTTACCCGCACCGAGGTCCCCGCAGCCCTGGAGGTCCTCTCTCGGCGCTGCTGTACCGTCCCGGGCCGAGGCAGCGGCCCTTCCCCGACCAAATCAATCAGAAGCTCCTAGACGCGAAGTTCACCTCTCAGGCCTTTTCGAAATTCAACTGCACAGCCGAGATCCGCGAGCCTAACGAGACCCCTCCAAGCACGAGCTCGCCAGCAAGGTCCTCGGGCCGCAGGCAGGTATTTTCATTCAGGCAGATTGCAGCGGGGTGTGTGAGCTGGCATTTTAATAACAGCCCCAGATGATTCTCATAAAGTGTTGTTCAGCCCTCCACTACACTCCCACCCCCATTTTAGGCAACAGTGCTTTAGATGTTGAATCCACTCCTTTCTCCAGCGTGCCCGCTAATCTGCCTCCAAGCCTCCTCCGCTGGATGTCACAGTCACCGTAAAAGTATCAAGTCTAAAATAAAATGAACGCCCTCTCCCTGCCATGCCACCTCCAGTGCCCTCGCTTGTCCACACTCACGCCCTCTGTGTGGCCTCTGTGTCCCAAGGCGGATTTGCTTTGCCGTCGTTGATGCAGTACTGGGGATTGAACTCACAGCCAGCTCCGGCTAGTCACGTATCCCCCGCAGAGCTGTGTCCCCAGCCCTCCAGGCCGGAATCTTTGAGACAAGCCCTTTCTCCATTGGTCCAGTACAACCCTTCAATTGTGACGAGACACTTCCCCAAACTTCTTTTCTCCAGATATTGCTCGGACTTTTGCTGAAACAATTGCTACTGCTTCACAAAGGTTTCTCTGCCTTAAGTGTATCTACCTCCTGCCAGAATGAAACTTTTATCATTAAATTGCACAACTGATTGTAGCAACAAGCATTCAGTTCAGTGCCCAACATTTGCCAGATAACACTGACACCTGTTTAGCTTATTTACTCTTCACGCAGCCCGTGAGCATAGGTACTATGATTACCTGGCTTTCCAGCTGAAACTCTGATGTCAAGAACCAAGCCATATTTCCGGGGCAGAGCCAGGATCTGGGTCCAGGCACACATGCTCTTAATCACTCCACTATGCTGATGCCTGGTGACGGTTTCCATGGTTAAGAGCTTGGCATGCTCCACATGAGCCTAAGGAATGAGACCGAGATGGCAGCAAGCAGCCGAGGCTGTTCAGTCTTTCCAGCCCCCAGCATCTCCCACCTGATCTCCCTCCTTCTCCTTCCTCCACCCACCTCTGGCCAAGCAATGTTTAATCATGCTTGCTTGCTTTCCTTCGTTCTCTCTCTCTTCCTTTCTTTCTCTTCTTTTACTCAATACTTGGGATCGACCACTGAGCTATATCCCCAGCCCTTTCAGCATTTTTAATCTTGAGACAAGGTCTTGCCAAGTAAATTGACCAGGCTGGGCTCAACCTTGGAATCCTCCTGCCTCAGTCTCTCAAAGTGCTGGGGTTAAAAGCAGGTACCACCACACCTGACCCAGTCGCAACTTAAAGATACACTCAAGCCAGGCACAGTGGTGCACACCTATGCTCCAGCTACAAAGAAGGATCAGTTGGGCCCAGAAGCTGGACATCACCCTGAGCAATATGATGGGACCCAGCTGTAAAAAAGAAAAAGAAGAAAAAGGAATAAAAATAAGTTCAAATATTCTAATTCTGTACAATTTTTCAGATGCTTTTACTAAATAGCTGGTGGTTTGATTTGATCATGACTCTCTGAACTCAGACAAGTGCTACCTACTCTGTCTGTCAGTAGCCTCAGTTTCCTGGAATATGCTGCGTCCATTTCTTGGTGCTGCTGCAAGGAATTACCAGACACACGGAGGCTTAGGACACAGAAACTTCTTCTCGCAGTGAGGTGACAGGAAGTCGGAAACGAAGGCGTCAGCAAGGCCGCACGCCCTGCTAAGACTGGGCAAGACCCTCCGTGCCTTTTCCAGCTTCTGGTGACTCCTTGTGTCCCCAGCTTGTGACAGCACAACTGCAGTCTCCACCTCGGTCCTCATGCAGCCTTCTGTAGGTTTCTCTCTGCTGTCTCTTCGTAGGAGACACTAGGCATTAAATGTAGGGTTCACTGTAAATCAAGGCGATGTCATCTCAAGATCCCAAATGAATTACGTCCCCAAATACCCTATTTCCAGATAAGGCCACCTTCTGAGGTGCTAAGAGGACCTTAATATTTTTGCAGGACAGGGACACTGTTCAATCTACTAAATTGTCTAAAGAGTAGTCAATAAATGTTCATGATTATTTGGAGGGTAGAAGTAATAACAGGATGAATGAAAGGAGTTATATCCACAATATATAAAGAATTGTTTCACTCAATAACAAGATAAATAATTTAATTTTTAAATGGACAGAAGACGTCAACGAATATTTAAAGAAAATCTGCAGCTGGTAAATAAGAATATGAGAAGTGTCACATCACTAGGAAAACAGAAAATAAAACCATAAGGACAGCCCACTGCACACACAGAAGACTGGCTCAATTTAAAGAGAGACAATACGCAGTGCCGATGGTGAAGAAGATGAAGCAGAATTCCCAGGAAACAGAATGGCCACTTAGGAAGAAGTTTGACGGCTTCTAGAAAAGTAAAACGTATACCATACAATTTAGCAATCCCACTCCTAGGTGTTGATTCAAAAGACATGAAAACGTAGAGATCTACACATAAATATTCATGGCAACTTGATTCATAGCAACCCAGAACTGGAAACAAGCTGATGATCATCAAATAGTGACAAAAAAATAATGACATGCCATACAATGGGATTCTGCTCTGCAAGGGAAATCTATAAGCTTCTAACACATGCAGCATGGATGGCTCCAAAAGCATGTGCAACATGAAAGAAACCAGGAACCAAAGACCAAGACGCTACAGTTTTGTTATGTGATATCACGTAGAAGGCAAAACTACAGGGGGAGAAATCAACTGGAGTCCCCAAGGGCTGAGTGGGAAGGGAAAGGTTTGCAAAGGGCCAAGGGATTGGGGGGGCGGGTTGTAGAAATGGTTCCATCTACATCTTCATGGAGAGAATGGTTACATGATTGTGTTTAGTTCCCAAACTTGCTCCCCTGCACATATAAATGGTGGGAATTTTACTCTGTGTAAATTACAACTCGATGAGTCTGACTCAGAAAATATAAAAACATATGTAAGTAGCAAGACTACTTAGTATACTAAGTGTGGGGTTCAAACTACCTTAAGGAGTTAGTAGCTGCATAACCTGGAGCAAGGTCACGGGCCTTTCTTCGAGTGTCAAACTGGAGCAATAGTAGCAATTTCATGTTCATAGAAGGAAGCCTAAATGAGATAATATGTGCAAAAGTGTGCAGTGTTGGCACATCGTAGGGGCCCATCAGAATTAGTTATTACTATAAAATCCTGGAGGAAAGAGATGGAAATGAAGATTTTCTGAGAGTAGGAGCATGGAGTTTGGCTCTGAGCTACAGTGATGAGCTGGGTTCACTTTTTCTCATCCACACAGAAGCAAGGCTCTTCCCAGCACCACACCAGCTCCTGAAATCGATCTTGCACCAGCCCTGTGACGTAAACACACTGCTTCCTCTGGGCAGTCTCCTGACCTTGTCACCATCTTGCTGGCCATCTTGTCTCTTCCGGCCGAATTCCCTGCTGTGATTCAATTAAGCCTCCAGACCAGACCAGAGGCTCCGGCACAGAGCGTGCCCGGCCCACGGATCCTGTGGGCACAGGACATGGTGCATGCAGGCACAGCAGAGCGACGAACAGTGGGACTCGAAGTTTTCTGGTTCACCCTGCACCGCAGGCAAAAAGCACAGTTGTTCGGGGTTTGCTCGGTGTGTGGATGCAGTGAGCCCTTCAGTGCCATCAGCTAAACAACATCATATTTTAAAATGGGACTCATTAACTACATTCGCAAGGCAATTAAGATATTTCAGTAACACCACAAAGCATTTATGCATCTCACTTAAAAATACCATTTTCCAGATTACCACCCTTCAGACACAGCTCTCACAGAATACATGTACCCGTGGCCTTGGATGAAAGAAATAAGACAAGTGGCACAAAACTTTGGCATAATGTATAAGTATGTTTTGAGCATTGTAGACTATTTTTAATCTGAGCTTTATGAGATTTGTGAGCCCATTTCAATAACTAATATTATACCTCTTGGAATCCTTCAAAGATTTAGAGAGGGACAAGAAAGGATGTTCTGTGTGGTGGTGGGGTCACTTGTCTGGAAGAAAACAACCAGAAAGAAATTGGAGTGGATGGTAAAAGCCGTCGTCTGAAAACACACAAGTTATTTCACTTGTAAGCACATGCATCGCGATGTTTCTATACATTCGCTGCCTCCTGCCGCGTATACCAGAAGAACTATCTCCCCTCCGTGTTCCCATAGAGATGTGCCCTCACTGTGACATGGTGGCCTGGTTTCTCCCTCCGGTCTTGTGAGACTCATAGTGTGAGAGGTGGGTCCAGTATAGTGGCTGAGCTAACTCGGTCCCGAGTTCTGATCTTACCTCTGCATCGACATTTGGAGCCTTGAACAAGTCACTTAACCTCTGTCCTTCCAGGTTTTTTTTTCACAGTTATCAGGAGAACCAACTGGGAGATACGAGTGTTTGGTAAATGGCAACTACAGATGCATCGTCGCAGCTCTGGCCGGGGCCTTTACTGTAACAGACAGTTCTGTGCTCCCCTTCGCCTCCCCCGGGCAGCTCACAGAACCCCTCTCCCGAGATCTCCAGGACCCACGACTGCTGGGCCCCCACAACACACATTCTGGTGCAGAAATAAAGGACATTTCTTTAGATCTGGTATTACTACTGCTTTCACTGCCCATGTTTTCCTTCTCAACTTGCTGAGGTATCTACTTTTACATTATCTGTGTACTACACTGAGTATAAATAAATTAATCAATGAATTAGCTTTCAAATTTTCTGTCTCTCATAAGTGGAATAACTTACTTAAATATGTCACAGCTATTCTGCATTGTCTCTGCCGTGGACTGCAGCCCAGGAAATCTGAAACCCTTTGAGGTCCTGTTGTGTTACTGTTGGAGTTCTGGCCCATCTCCCGGCTCCCACGACAGAGAAGGTACTCGATGATTCCTTAATGAAAGATTAACAGTGTTGAAATAATTAATAGAAGAGCATAGTTTTCATTGTGTATGTATTCTTCTGCCCTGACCTGTCAGGAACCTGCTCGAATTTTAGAAAAAGAAAAGAAAATGCACAAGTTGTGTTCAAAAAGGATGCGATTGTGTATACTTTGCATGCGGGTTAACTCAGGGTGAAGTCAACTGGACTTTCATAAGGTCCCGTGGAAAATGGAGCCAGAATATAACTCCACACGCTGACCAGCAATTATCTTTTCCTGCATTTCAGTGTCTTAGCAATAAGCTTATGGACAGGGTGATCAGGGTGATAAACAATCACATCTTGAAGACAAAAGCCAAACCATCTTTCGATCAGTCCCAGAGAGTGAAGAAGGAATAAAACTGGAGTAGTTCCAGTGCAGGAACTTGCCCATTTAGTCTGCATATCATAAAGACTCAAAATTCAACTAACCCTTTTAATAGAATCTAAATAGCTATCGTGTCTCGGGAAGGGATAATATATTAATGGTGTAAGCCGCAACCAGATTTATATATACATTAATGTCCTAATTTATAAAAACCAGTTTATGTGGTGGGGGCAGTGCATTTCTCAACTGTCCCCACCATCTCATTGGCTCTGCCTTATCAGTATTTGTTATTATCTGTAAAAGCAATCGGTGTCCCCTTCGTGCCACACTTTCCCTGATAGTCAGCAAATAACATCGGATCAGGACTCAGTCTGACTCACCTGCTCACGTCACAGATAAATCCCAGGAGAGAAGCAGTCTTCAAAAGAGAAAGCAAACAGGAAGTCTTCTAATCTCTCGGTGTTTGTGTGTCTCCCTCCCATCAGCTGCTCCGAATTTATCTATCATTCTCTAAACTCCACCACATTATCCAATGAATCTACAATGTCTCCTGATGCTCCCTTGTATTTAGCTCTTTTCCAGCACTATTTTAAACAAAAGTCTCCATAGAAACCCATCAGCAGACCGTGCCTCGTCCTCAGTGTCTCCATCGCCCTATGTCTCCACCATATGTTGGTGAGCTTCTCCAGCAGACACCCATCCAGTGTTACCATCCTGCTGAAAGTCTCCACCCACCTCTGCCCGTCTACAGCATAGACTGATGGCCACACCGCCGTCATCCCATCTGTCTGTCCATTCATCTGGCCCATCCTTTACTCAACACACATTCGCCCCTGCTGGAAACCCAGCATTGTCATCTCGAGTGTGTGGCCAGGAGTCAGGGCCCCGTCCTACTCGGCCTTCCCTGCCTTAGAGGGTCTGGCCCCTTCCCGGCTGCTCACCCTGCCCCATTGCGCTGGCACTCCATTCACACCACGCTTCTTAGAGTTTCTTAAATATACTCTGTATTTTGTACCATGCATCTTTTATCCTTCTCTAGCTCAGGATGACCTTCTCCTTTCTCCCCTGAATTATACATTCTTAATCATACCTAAAGACCAAAGGTAGATGTCACCTTCTCTTAGAAGTATCCTGGACTTCACCAGAGACAAAGCGCTCTTCCAGTTACCAACAGGGTTGGGGTCCTCTGACAGACACCCTTCGGTTAATAAACTATTTAGTAGCTGCAGCGAGGTCCAAAGCTAAGTGATAGATGACTGGTGGTAGTTTCCTATTTATTTAATCTTTTTTTAAATTTCCAGCACCTCAAAAATGACCACCAAACATTAAATCTATACTAATAAATTTTTTTCTAGCCCTGGATCATAGATACGAAAAATAGTTTGATCTCGTGAGTTTTCTGAGGGCAGAAACAAGATAAATGAACCTGGAATGAAGCCTCCTCTGATTTCCTCTGGACGAGGGCAGAAGTTGTGCCTTGTGAGGGTCCCAACTGTAGCTGTGATTGTCAGGACTCGGGAGAAGAGGAGAAGCGACCTACCGGAGGGCCTGGGTAGGCTGGCTGCAGACCCCGCTGCAGGCTGCTCCCCCGACAGGTGTAGCTCTGTGCGTCCTGGGAGGATGGCGTGCTCTCGGGCAACCTACCCGGGAAGTTAAGGACTTCATGATCACCTCCGTGATTACATTTTAAGATGCAAATATGCAAAGCGACCCTCTGACCAAGTCAGCAGCAGCTGTCTGCTTCTCAACCGACCATTTCTTGAAAGGACGTTTGCCCTTAGCAATGGCGGTTGCTCCTCCAGTGCAGGATAATGCATCCATGGACGCCCAGCAGAACTCGGGAAGCCCAGAGCGCAGCGTCTTCTCCTCCTGGGGTGCTTCTCCGCACCCCACCCCCACCCAATCCCTTTCCAATGCGCCAGTGCAGGTGTGGCTGATAACATTCTGCGCTCCTCACCGGGAGCTGGGCTATTATGATCCCAAACCAGGCTTCTCCTCCGTGCCAGTGGAAATCCCATGAGCGCCTATTGCTACATCACTCAAACGCCAGCGGCCAGGGAGTCTGAAGCGGAGCGAGGGGTGGGAAGAGGCTCTCCCGGGGCCTTCGTTTCCTGAGAGCCATCAAGCCAAAGTCTTCCTGGCTGCTTTTCATCTGCAGTTCATTCTTTGTTAAAAGATATGGCACCAGGCTGCGTGGCTATACAAGCACTCAAACGGTTGGATTGTACAGAAAGGGGGAAGATACTCCATCAGCATTTGAGATTTCCTTTTAAAATGTGGCCAGACATCATATACATTTGCAGACTTTGCTTTTAATCAGCAACCTGCAAATTGTATATTCATCTGCCTAGACACAGGGTAGGCATTGTTCACGGAGATAGGATTACATATTATAGGCACAATTCTGGTGAAAGGAAATCTTTGTTTTCAAAACAGTCCTGAAGGCAAAAAGAAGCAAGTGTTATAAAAACAAATGCAATCTGGGACCATGACTCCCAAGGAATGAATCTTGTTTCTGGCTGCCTGGTACAAAGCCAACCAAATTTCTGACGAGTGTTTTGCAAATATGGGTACAAATGTCATCACAAAATATCCTACAAATACTTGTTTCTTAAATGTTTCTTTTTGCTACATTGGTGCTGTTTTCTTATTTAAAAAAAATCTTTCCATTTATTATGAGTGAGTCATATTTCCATGCTGGCTTATTTTAAAATCAAATTCCAATGTAGTCAGGACTATTTTTGCAGATGAATATATTAGATGTCATTCTAGAATGTTTTTGTCAAATGCATCAGTATCACACTCTATATCTATAATGCTTAATGTTGAAATAAGCTGATAAAGCATGATTATTAACATATATTTTATATCTCCTTATATAATAAAAGAAACTATATTTTTATCATATGCCTCCTTTAGTAAGTGACCATCTCCTTAGCAGCCTCAGAAGCAAAACATCTATGTAACTGTAGCTGTCTTAGTCACTCTCCCATTGCTGGGACACAATACCTGTCACCCACAACTTACAGGAGCTGGTTCACATTTGTAGGTGTCCTTGTTGGGCTCCGAGGCAGGAAACCATGGCAGAAGGGTCTGACAGAGGAGAGCTGCTCACTTCATGGTGGCAGGAAGCAGCGAGAGAAAGGAGGAGCCAAGGAAGGAAAACCCTTCCAGGCCACACCCTTGGTGCCTGCCTCTTCCAGCCCGCCTCCTGACTTTGAGTCAGCTACAGCACCCTTATAATTCCGTCACCCTGTAAAGGCCCTTCCTCTGAGATCATGAGGATCTGGGGGATGTCTAAATACCGAACATAATAATAATACTTGCCGTCGCGTTTAATCCACTTAACATTCCCACTTCAACTCTCTTTCCGGGGCACAGAGCATGGCGATGGAAGGATGAAACTGTCCTTACATCTGAGTATGTAACACAACTTTCCTTTCTTCTAATCCCACGTGGCAAATTGGAAAATTGTGGTCATAATGCAGTCAATCTCTTTTGCTCCAACTTCGCAGCACTCACCATCTTTCACTGCTGGTACATAATAATCATCTTCTGAGACAGAAGATGTGCCCACTGCCTGGGACAATGATGGTACCAACAGTCGTATGGGAACATCAGTGAATATTGGAAAAGATGAGTATGCTCAAAAGAAACAGTGAGTGCATCATTCAGCTATTTGAGCACTATCTGTATATTGTTATTCAGATGCTATTAATTCAGTAAATTTTGGAATTAAACAATTAGTTACTGTCTTAGTTACTTTTCTTGTTGCTGAGATAAAATACCTGACACCCAAAGTTAAAGGAGGAAGGTTTATTTGGCTCCCAGTTTGTAGAGGTTTCAGCTCATAATCAGCCGGCTCCAAGGCAGGGTGGCAGGGCAGAGGGGCCTCGCAGAGGAGAAACAGTTCATGGCAGGCAGAAGGCAGCAAGGCAAGTGAGCAAGGGGCTTTAGCTGCTTTTTCCTGCCCCTTTTATAGTCTATCTGGGCTACTGGGAATAGGGTCGTGCCAAACTGACCAATGGACTGATTTAGTAACCCCACACCCTTAATCCCAGCATCACACACTCGGGATCTAGCCACCTCTGGAAAAGCCAGAGCTGTGACTGCACGAAGCTTTGGGGGGACATCTAAACACAAGTTGCTAACAAAGATAAATGTAAATGATAGTGAAAATATAAAATGGAAGGGAACAATATAGTCAAGACAAGAAATACAGAGAGACAGAAATAGAAAGAGAATGAGAGAGACAAAGAGAGAAGGGTTGGATACCCTGCGCCAGGCAAACAGCGTGGCTGAAGCAGTACTTCTGCTGAACAGAGAAACAGCACCAAACCTCACCACCTTCAGCTTCTAAGGGAAAAGAAAAGATATTCTGGTTTCTCTTCAGTAAATCCTTCACTTCTCACTAAGAGGAAGAGAAAAAAAGAAGTACAATTCGACAGATGAGGTGAGCTCTCCAGCAGCTCTCCACACATACCTCAGACTCACCATTTCCTTCCACCGTGACCCTTGTTTCCTGAGCACCTAGCCCTGTGTACACTCGCCCTGCAGTCACTGCACCAAACACTATCATTGTGGTGTTTGCCCTAAAACGCTTAGTCGGTGGAAACACCTTTTCTAAAAGGAAATTTCGTAAGAATCTGCAACCAGACAGAACTACTTTGGTGTTGTTCTCCGCTCGTCTCCAAACCCAAGCCAAAAAAAGTATGATCCTCTTCCTAGGAGAAGACAGGGACCAGAAGTGAAAGGGACAAGAGCGTTCCCAGGTAGGCTGGATGGTGTGCGATAGAAAGGCCTCAAGGTCCCTTATGTGGAGCCCAATTATGTCCCTGCACTAAATGCAACCGGCCCAGACGGGGGCAAGTTTGGGAGAAAAGGTGGGAAACCACCAGCCTGTCTCATCTCCACCTCGCACATCTCCAGGAGCTCAGAAGACACAAGGCATTTCCCCCAAATATCCCCCAAAAGATTTTTGTCCCCCAAAAGCTACATAGGAGATGAGATTTGGTCAATATGAACAAACGGAGACCTTGAGTACGGGAGAAGGGAGCGAAAAACAGAGACCGCATTGGAGAACAGAGGCCACAGCTGATGGTGCCCAGCAGGCTTCTCCATGGCGGCATGGAGCCGGGCGAGCCAGAGGCTCCTGCTCCTCATGAGGTTAGGATACAGGACCGGGAATTCTGGAATTAAATGAAAATCAAAACGGCTGAGAACCTCACAACCGACTAAAGCATGTTCTTCTGTTGGGAGGAAGGAGGACTCAGTAAAGAGATTGGTGGTGTCACGGACCAAGGAAAATCTGCATCCATTAGCACGTGTTGTAACTCCACTCGGCAAACTAACTGCTGGGCCTGACAGGTACAAGTGTCACTGAACAATCTTTCCAGGGTCATGAATACCTGAGAAGAGATAAACACAAATTTAATGCATTTTTATCTAAATTGAAGCCCGCTAAAATAAAGGAGGTAGCACATTACATTGTAGACACAGATGCAGCCAATAATTTCCTTGAAAATAGAGTTTTAAATCATCATCAATATTTCATATCAAAAGAAAATATATTACCATTTAAACTTAGCTGTTCTGAACAACGGTGTCACCCAAAGAGGAAATAGGACCGTTGACCTACTGTATTAGGACCTGTATTTTACATTTCTGCACATTGAGTCTTTCCATTACTTTACCAAAAATATCTGTTCAGAAGCTGGCTCAGTGATGGAAGAGAGAAGGACAGTCAGACAAAACTCGAACTTCCTGATCAATAAGGAAGATACATACGTGGGTTCGGTGTAGTAATTATTGTCACTCTCATTTTTTTTTTTTTTTTTTACTCATGAGGTACTCATTAAGAACATGGTCTCTGGACTCAAACCCCAGCTAATCCATTTACCAACACTGGGATTCTATGGCAAGTTGCTATTCCCAGTACCCACCACTCAGGAATTCAGATGATTAAATGAAGTATACTATAGTAAAGCACTTGGAACAGAGTCCAGCACTACTAAGACACTTAAATTTACATATAGTATCACTGCTGGTAATTTTGTTGCATCTAAACTTCAAATGGTATTTTACAATTACAAAGCCATATCTGTGTATATGTATCATTTTTAATTCTCCTAACAGCAACAAGATGGAGGCAGTGTCGATCACCAAGGCTAACAAACAATGCTCAGGCCTGGTGATATCTGGAGACCTCTGTAATAAGTGGGAGAGCGAGGATTTGAAGCAGGGTTCCTGGATCTAGATCCAGAGGTTTGATCATGATATTTGCCTCCCGACGATATTTGGCAGAGATGATCCTCCTTGGCAGACACAATCAATACCACGTCATCCAGAGACACCAGGTATGGAGCGATCTGAACCACCGAGGGTGCTGGGGTTAGAAGTGGACAAGGGCAAGGTGTGCCCTGGGCACCGAGGAGCCCGGATGGACGGCTGAACCATTTGGGAGGCAGAGCCACCTCCCGGAGCTACATCCAAGGGGAAAGGGCACTGGGCACAAAGCCATCCTGCCTCTGCTGAGCGAAAGACCGAACAGAGACACTTTGAGAGCCCTGCCATGGAAATGCTGGCTGAAATTTATGAAGACTTTGTGTTTCCGCTAATAACTGGAACTTACGGGACACGTGGGTATATTTACTTCAATGATGGAGGAGGATGCTTGAAACAGGAGCTTTCCAGAAATTTTAAGGGGCACAATCACCTTAAATGTGTCACCGTGCTGTGTGTAATTCGGAGCACTGTGTCTGCTGACATTTTCCCTGGTTTCGAGCAGTGCAATATGAGTGACTGCAAATCAAAAGGAAGACAGTAGCACTTTGGTTCATGAATGCTTCTGTTCACGAACAATTCAGTTCGAGAGCAGAAGCATTTGGCAAAATTTTGCTTTCATTTGTGAGCTCCCAAAATGGGTACCAGACAGGACATAGCCCTTTTCCCGGGGAAGTGTGGGAGGAATTAAGTTCGTGAATGATTACAAGTCTCACTGTCCTCCGTGACTCAGTTGCTCTCTCTCTGTCAGTCTGTCTCTCTGCCAGTCTCCTTGACTCTAACTTAAAATTACAAAAAGTGTCACTGACTTTTCTATGCCATGAAACAGGAAGTTGAGCATCTACAAGTAGGCACCTGTTACAGCAGAGAAAAACAAAACTCCAACTATAAAAATCTCTTACTTGTTAGTAAATAATAGCATTCTAAACAGTTTCCTAAAACAGGCGCAAGGTTAAAAATTCATCAGCTCAAAGAAATCTGGAGGCCAATATTTGCGGAGATCATGCTGAAAGGTAATAGAAATAATCCTCACAATTAGATAATAGAGTCTTTTCATATTAACATAAATGATATTTTAAAATGGAAACATTAAGCCATAGTAAGCATAAGCTCCAATATTAATGGGACACATAAACAGAAAAAGAAATGGTTTTGTGCTATTTAATCTCAAAAATGGTTTAATGACCCTTATCTGATTATAAAAACAGCACAAGCAACTGTATTAGATAAATAGGACATTAAAATACTGCTAACTGGTAAGCAGCTTGAAAATAACTAAATTAATGTATTTTTAAATCAAATTTAATAGTCACTGAAGGAATATTAAAGAGATGTCCTGGATACAGCTATGACATTGGCGAACATGAGCATGAATAAGAAAGTCAAAGAAATGCACAGAAAACAGCTAAGAAAACAAATCAAAGTCGAGAGCTGGGTTAGTTTACTTAAACTGTGCTGTCTGTGACTGTAGATGTATCAGTCCTCCGAGCAATAAAAATGTTAAGTGACACGGCGAGCTTGCTTTCCATGCGTAAGCACATCATCCCAGTACTCTAAACCTGGCCAAATGCTTTTCTGGGGAATGTGGTTCATTATACCTTAAGAATCAGCTCTTGCCTCAGACTAGAGGCAGCTTAGAAACCTTCCGCAGCACACACACTTGTTGCTACCAATCCTACCTCCCGCCCTTCCCCCTGGACAGTAAGAATCACAATCACGAATAAATGGCCATCATTAGTCCTTATATATTTGATTACTGGTGGCAATGATTTGGGGGGACCGTTCTGCCCCACCTAATTACTCACTCCTCTGCTCTTCTTCCATCTGAAATGATTACTTGTCCTGGAGAAGCATTCACCCTCGCGTCAGCTTACAGGGGTCATGTTGTAAGTCTCAACACCCTCACTCGTGAACTGGATTCCACTTCTCAGAGGACTGCAGAGTAGAAAAGGGAACCATATGCCTAGTAGGAGAGATAAGCTCAATACATGTTATTTGCTGTCATGCTCCTCAGAGCCCACCTCCAGTGCCTCGGAGCAGGTTTATCACCCTGCTCCAAGCCCCTACTGATAGCCACCTGGGACCTCCTAACATGGGCCCTGGTTCATCAGATTGCTATCTCAGTACTGTGTTACTAAATCTTAAATATGCACGCTAGAGCTATTACGGCTGGAAACTAAATAACTACTCCGCAACATTTGTCTCCATCCCAATTTCAAAGTGAGAATCATTAGACAGTTTCAGAGCCGCGACACAGATATCCTGGAGCTCAAAAGGAGCTAAGAGTGCAGCTGTTGGAAATAGTTGATGCCAACTACAATCGCATTGTTGTGCTTCACCTATTTGGTTGGGCTCTGAGGGTGGGTTCTGCTGGGAAGTGACTTTTGTGGTTGCAAAGGAATCTACAGTCAAAAGCACCCAAGATCTCCCTAGCAGCCATTCAAAGACACGGCACGCCCGGTTCCTGGCTTCGCAAAATCACAACAGATTTTCTCTCTCCATTTATCATGGTCTAACCTTTGAACTGGAATTTCAAGAAACAGACTGCAAATAACCTTTGTTAATAAAAGTTCATTATTTTATTGTGTTTTCTTTTCTCCAGGGAGCTGAATATTTTCTTACATGTTCTCAAACAAGACTGACACCTTTGTAAATCCATTTTCTGATGGAGCAGTGGAAATGAAGCCTAGAAGAAACAGAATTGAATGAGATGGTCTAAAAGGTAACTGTTGCTAACACACAGGTTTGCCATCCCTTCTGGGAGTGCTCTCCGTAAAATTCCACTGTACCTATGATGTTACCCAGTCCCAGCCACTTGCAACATCATGAAAACCAGCCCTGCATTACATGGTAAATTCTTCCTTTCTTTCAGGAACTCCTTTACGTCACACTCACATGAACGTTTGACACAGTGTCAGCAAACACTTACCATCCTACAGGCACAATCCGGAGACAATTCTGTACAGGAGTATTGAAAGGGTGTGGGACCAGTGGAGAATGATATGGGAGGCCAGCTGACAAGTTTAATCATCTGCATACTCCTGCAACTACATCAGGAGATTTTGTACAGTAAATTCAGCAAGCTGTGACTTCTAATTATGAATTTTGTCAACTCAGGTTTTATTGTTTAATCAATCTCGGGAACTACTCTATGATGTACGTTTATCTGTTTCCTTCATTCTTATTCAGATTCTTTTTGGAACACAGCAGGTGACAAATAAATAGTTTTATGTTTCAAATCAACACAGTTCCCTATACCACCATGGGCAACAGTGTAAAAAGATTATTCAAGAAAACAATAATTTGATGTGATGCCCCCCAACATAGAAATGACTTCCCTATTACAGAGACAGAGCAACTGCACACTTTCTTTCTTCAGTCTCAGTTATAGGTGGGGTGCATGAGTAAGGTGAGTGATAAATACCAGCACTCACTTGACCTACCAAATATATTTGTTTGGGAAAATATAAAAGACAAATTGACCTTCAGATTAATAGCTACCGTATTGGTAAAGTACAAATCACTTTTAACAGCCACATTACTTTAGTAAAGAGAAGCTTGCTAACTGCTCTTTAATTAAGTACACTTAATGACCTTAAGGGGATTAGTAGTCTTGTCTGAGAATCAATAAGCATGGTGAGATTGCTGCCTCATAAACTGGGTTGGAAGAACCAAATTAATCTGCAAAGATTAGTTCCTTCTGGGTATTTTTATTCTTCTGGTGTGATTCCGTCCAACACGTAGGAAACACATAATCCCAGGCAAGAGCCGTAACTCATTTGTTCTGCAGACACATACTTATTTTAGCAAATATGACTTTTAAAATAGTGCCAGAAATCCCAATGACAAGTTGCAGATCTTTTCCTGCAAATCCCTGCCTGAATAATGCTGCGGTGAAATTCTCTGCTGCCCCGTTGGGTAAGTGACTGATTAATGAATTAGAGCCGGCTAGGTCACCACAATGCTTAGTTTCAGCGTGTGCGAAATGAAGGAGGAGGCATCTAAGGTCCTTTGCAGTCCCTACGTTTTATACTTTAAATAGATAATAATTACAGATTATTCTATACTCAGCTGTCTCTGATCTTCATTTTTTCCTGCATACTTGGTAAAAGCCAGCACAGTGGACCAAGAAAGAATATGTGAAATGCATTATCAAGACTGAATAGAACAAATAAATTAAATATGGATGAATTGTTTGATGCATCGTGGTGCAATGGAGACAGGAGGTGGAGGGTGGGGACGTGGGAATGAGGTAGAATTAGAAATATTAGATTTGGAGCTACAAATACTTTGTTCAACGTTTGATCTTTCTATTTATAAAGTGAATGAACTTAGACATATTGTTCTTCTCAATTTCTGCATTTTTATAGAATAGGGATTATCATCAAATCATCATAATTATAGTGAGTTTTCTAAGTCTATGTAACAGTACTTCTCATGGCAGATGCTTCCTTAGTAAAAAGCAAAGGCCTTTCCCCATCTTGTTTTCTAATGTTCCCAAGTGATAGGCTGATAGATAGATGCTGTTTAAGCTGCACACAATGTAGTTAGCCTTCATATGAGACTGGCTTTTGCTTGGGGGATTTTGCAAGTACATTTAACTTATCCATTATAAATACATGTCCACTGTTACCCCCCGAAAAATACTGGGAATTTAGAGGTCGAAGGATCAGGAAAACTCTCCAGGCAGCAAGAGGTAATTACCTACTGTTTAGAAATATTAAGATAATATAATAAATGCTTTATTTTCAGGATAATCGTAGAAACTGCTAAACATTAAAAAAAAAAACACAGAAAGACATTAAACTTCAAGTAACACTGGCGGTATTCCTGAGATTCTTTTTAAGGACTGGCTATTTAACTTCTTAAGATTCTTCTTGATCATAAAAGTGGCCCTTTTGTGTGGGAAAATGCAAAAAGTTCTTGAGCATCAAATACCCTAGCAAGGGAGTGAGCCCTCCTTGTGTAGGCTGTAAACAATATTAACATTCCTCATATTCTAGGAGTAAAAACTCTGCCCCACTCCAAAGTTCTTGTGTGAGATGCCAAATTCCCAGCCTGCTATAGAACATCACTACCCATATTTTCAAATCTTATTGCCCTCTTATTTTCTTTTCATTTGTGCAAAAGTAGATTTAAAAGGTCAGTTTGCTTCTAGCAGTCTGTGATAGGCTGTAAAAGTTTAAATCCTATTGTACTCATCTCCTGACAGCGTGTGTCTTGGCGAACGCTTCTCCAGCCTGTCCTTGGCTTGCACACTGTGCCCAGGTCAAGCTCCTCATGCACGCTCAGTCTGGCACGCCCGTGTGCTTCTCTCGTGGGTGTTTTCTGCAGCACGCATCCTGATCGGTGAACAAACACTACAGTCTGGGCCCACTGCAGATCCCGGTGGACCGACAGCATTCTGGGCAGATCTGCCAGTTTGTTTTAAAAATGCTGAAATACACATGCGTCATCTCTTCCTTGCTTAGATGGCCCTGTTCTCAGGGCCACGAGCCACCGCTCTGTTTGAAGTCGTCACTTAAATCAAGACTGTCGCCACGGCCCTGCTTGCCCCTTTCCCTGTGGACATGCTGACTGCGACAGCAATAAATTGTAGCAGGTCAAGAGATTTTCTTAATCTACTTCCTGAATAGCTGTTGCCATTTAAAAAATCAAACATCAGCCACTAAAATCCATAAAACTTTCCCCCAAAGTCCCTGACAATGGGGTAAAATAATACAAAATCACCTTCGTTTCCACCGTTTCTCTGTCCCAGAGAGGGTATTGCTACTTCTCCCAGCTTTCAAATAGCAATTTAAAGAGGCGGGCGTTACTGGGACTAAGAGTTCACTGTTGGTATGACTGACACAGTGTGTAGTATGCTCAGAATAGATGGTGACTGTTTACCACTTTACTATAGTAAAAGACACGTTGGCACCAATACCCTTCAAAATACTGCCCCTTGCTTCAAACACATTTACCCCATTGTTCTTGCCCCTTTCTGGAGCAATTCTGGAAGTCCGCTTTCCTGAGTATCTTTATGAGATATGATAAAAAAATATGGTGAATACTGCTGCCAAATCCCATCCAACCAAAAGGCAGGCAGGCAGGCAGGCTACTAACCACAGCACGGTGTGGCCTCCTCCACTTTATTCCCCAGGTCTGCGGTGGTGCGACTTCTGGCTCTTTCCCAAAGTCAAAATGACCACGAAAAGTGAATGCTTTGAATCAGTCATGGACACTGAGGCAGCCAGGACAGCGCAACTAATGAACTCAAGAAAGGACTTCCAGGACTGTTTCTAGAAGTGGCAAGAATGACGGGATGAGTGTGTTTAAAGGAAGGAGACGTATTCTGAAGGGGATTAATAGAAACTTTACTGTAATAAAAATTTTTAAATCTAAACATTCACCGTAGTTAGCGATCACACTTTCTGTTATACAGTTGCATTATACAATTGTAAGGCAGTAAGATGCAGTATTAATACTAATATGAATATGCTTTTGGTATTTGCGGGCAGCAAGAGAACAGTCAGGAAGGAAAGACATTTCGCGTTCATTCAGTTGAAGAGAGAAGCACCTGCGAGCTGCTCTGGTCCTTTCTCACTCCTTCTCATGGACCTGCCGAGAAGGTCTCTAATGGCGGGATGTTGTAGGAAGGAGAAGCAGGACGTAGGGGAAGCGTGAGGTTCTCTGCTGTCATCTCCCACTTCATCCGGGCGGGCCCTGGAGAAAGTCCCTCGTGTCTTTAGGCCTCATTCCTTTCCCGCAAATGCCCATCTCACGGGGCTCTCGGGAGACTCAGAGCTCATCTGTGCAGCACCTGGCATGATGCTTAGTTAGCAAGCAGTGATATTTTTAAATAGGTACTTTCTTCTTCCGAAATGAAATTTAAAAAGGCAAATAATTTAACAGTGCTCATGCCCATAAGTCCTAACTCATTCATAAATAATAGCAAGAAGGCCCAGTAAGATCCAAAGGAGAGTCAAGAAGGTGCAGAGAGCAAGACTGGTCCCCTGGCAGGAGGGGCGGGGAGAAAGCGAGGAGGGTGCCCCACGCAGACTTCCACAACTTTCTTTGACTGTTCTGCTCTGGACTCGTTCTGAGTCTGGAAAACGATCTTTAATCGGAGAGCAAGGAAAAATTGCATTTTTTAAAACTTGCAATATTTCATCTGTTTCTGCCTTGCAAAGAGATTTTCCTGGGCATTTGCTCGCACTGGCATGGTTCTTCTTTCTCGCAATGGCGTTGGAGGCTCCAGTGACAAAGGGTGGACCCACGGCATGTCGGGATGGTGCCCCGGTCCTGCACTTCTGTTGGAGGTCGTGACGAACCACTTTGGAATCCGGTTACAGTTGCCCCCTGCCATAGATCACAAACTGGGGCCGGGCTGCGAAATGCTCTGCGAAGAGCATTCTTTCTACGTTTTTATTGCCTACAGAATGCCAGGAGAGTTTCCAAGTAAGAGCAATCACTGTTAAAGAAAATAGGATATAAAATAAACAGTTATTACCTGCAAAACAGCTGATTTTCTTTTCTTCCTGGAGCAGCACATAAACCCTCTGTATGTTCTGACATGAGGAAATGTAATAGAACTTTTATTTCTGTAAACACTAGATATTTGTTCCTCAATTGGTAACAAATCTGAAAAAATCTGAAAAAAGAGAGAAAAAGTTGTGCTCAAAATCTTATCAGTTGAAAAAAAAAATCTTATTAGCCATTCATTCCATGATCACAAACTCAAAAAAGGGGTCTCCCAAAAGGATCTGGCCTATTACTGGTCTACGATAGGAGGAAGGTGCACAGTCAATGACAAGGACATGGCAGCAGCACAGCCGGGGAGGTCCAGTCCCTGCGCAGCCCCTTAGCTCACAGATGACAGCAGGCTGCCTCGCCTTGGAAGGCTTCAAAGCGGGCATGATCCTAATACCTACCTCGAAGGTCTGTAGTATTAGGTGAAATAAAGCGTGTACAGTGTTAAATACGGCACAGACTGCATCAGAAGCACCAAATCAACGTTAGCTATTATGCCCAAACTGTCCCCAGCAAACAGGCGTGTCATCACCTCATGATAGCTGAGAAGGCCGAATGAAAACCTAAGGAGACGCGCATGTGGTTCGTTGTGCACTTTGTTTTCCTTTCCTTTAAACCCGTTGCTCTTCCTGGCTGTCTTCCGTGAACACTGTGAGCAGATTCTCATCGCCTTTCTCGCACATCCTTCCTTCACCTGGAATTCCATGACTTTACAGCTGGGGAGACCTTGTGAATAACTGAATGTTATTTCTTTGTTTTGTAGATGACGCAACCAAGTGTTTAAACGGTGACGCGACCTGGGAAGAGTCACAGGTGTAATAACCAACAAGTGACAGATATTCTAGGTCCCCATCTGATGGTCACTCTTGATGAAACTCACGAATCTGAAGGCAGCGCTCACCCTTTCCAGTCACTGAGAGTGGATGGGCTTCTTGCAACTATTTTATGTCATTTTGCCTTTTTATGATGCTGGTTTACTCTTTTTACTATTTGAAGGTGCCGAAGTAGAGGTATTACCTTACGTGCGGTCTCATAGAGACAAGAGTTGCCAAGGCGCTGCTCCCTGGTTCTCCTGTAGCTGGGGTCAACTCTGAGGATCTTCTCAAGAATTGCTGATAGTGACGTTTGATCGTCTTTGACCTCTCACAGCTCCAAATACCTCAGCGTGTTTGGTGTCTTCCCTAAAGTCCCGGGAAGGCCAAGTACACAAGGCATTGTATGCTCATTGCCCAACCGATCTCCGTGGAAGTCACTGCAAAGTCATATATTAAAAAAAAAAAAGAGAGAGAGAGCTGATCAAGAGCACACTGGAAGATGCTGGTTATTTCTGGGAAATAGAGCTGCAAGGGAGGAGAATGTGGGCCTTGCTTCTTCCTCCCACCGAGCGCCTACCTGGCTGTGTGCTGTCAAGCAGAAAGTTGTGCAGGTTTGCCTTTAGATCTCAGCCTTTCTTGAGGCATCTTCACATTCAATGGATACAAATATTCAAGTACATTATTTGATTTAAAGATGATTCTAGTCATATCGTAATTTAATCTTTATAATTAAATAAAAATAATTTCCAGAATTTGGCAATATTATACTCAGATATCAGCTACTGGTTTCAAAATCAAGCTAGCAAAGGAGAACATCTTTTCCAGAAAGCCACATAACCATGGACCACCACTGTGCGAAAGCTTCAGATGACAGGCTCAAACCACCCTCCCTTGTTCTTCTATTTCCCTGGTTCTCGTCTTGTCTTGTTTGCTTATTCGTTCATCCTCAGAGGCAACTTGGGGTTAGTCCCTCTTGCTTGTGTTCTGCCTAATGATGCCCTTCTTCCCCATTTCCTAACCCAAAAAGTGCAGGTAGTAATACAGATACCACAGGGGTCCCGGGAGGTCAATTGAGAACGATTTTCTTTCCCCCTTTCCTTCATTTTCTTCTTTTATAGACTCCACCCACTTTTCTTGAGATTAAATTTTTGCCCTACCTCCTTGTGATGAAGGTCAAAGAAGTACGAATTTGACATGAAAAATTGTGTCATGCACTGGCTATGTCACTTTGGCCTTCGTACATAACTTTACTGCAGCTAGTCTGAAATATGTCATTTAATGTCTCTCCCCTTCCACTGAGGAGGTTTGCAGGGGTATAAAGGAGGCAGCATACCTTCAAGCAAAATATCCCTACTTTTAAACTGAGTCAAATTAATATTACCCTCAAATGGAAGGGAGGGCTTCAGGCAAAACCTCTGAGGACAGATTTCCCATCCATACAAAGCATCTGGCCAAGCGAAGCAGTAGCAAGTCCAGATGGTACCCAGCTCTCACACAGGCCCAGAAAAGCCCTATGGACACAAACACCAGATAGATTCTGGGGGAGGAAGCACAAAATACAGCCTTAAAAAATTAAAAACAAGGATTTGTATGGTTGAGTAGACAGAGAGAACTAGAATTTACTAAGTAGTCTAATAATGAGGCCTACTTTTAAAGTCATTTCGTTCCTTATTTGCTGTCTATCATTTCTAAGAAAGTACAAGACGCTTGGCAGTTTGGGTCTGGACAATTACATTGGGAGCTTTCTGAATGTTGCTAGGAGCTGAAGGAACCAATCAGAAAGGAAAAAGCCATGGCACGCACGTGGTTTACAAGTTACCAATGTGGTGCAGCTGGGAGATCTATGATTGACCTCTAATTGATTCCGCTCAGCATGCAATTGGCGCATAGCTTTACTTAAGATCAGTGTAGTCCCCTATTCTCTTCAGGGAAGCTAGCAGCTAGTTACTCCCAGTTCAGCTATTTATTTTCAGAGATGCCGCCTTTAACCTACAGAAGCTGGATTAGGGCTCTTATTTTAGGACTTTGCTGCTGGTATTTCCCCTTTGTTATTACTCACTGTACCTTTGATTTTTCACTCAATGCCTGGCCTGCCTCTAACTCAGAACCATGTGAATGAAGGGGGTATGCATGTTTTGTTTTATTTTTTTCACATCACATTGGGGTAACAGAGTTCCCTGCACATTACGAACTCTAAATTTATACTTTTTCAGGTTATATCCCAGGCATTGTCCTAGACAAATGTCATATACAGAGACAGGCAAAATGGACACAATCCCACTGTATGGGGCAAACCTTATATCGCAAGAGACAAACAGCGAGGGAAATAAGGAAGCGAGGCGTGAGACATAAAAATGCTGGTGGCGATGAGTTCTCTGGAGGAAAAATGAAGCAGAGAGGAATAATCAAACTGGAGCTAAAGCTGTTATAGGGGAAGTTTCTTAGCATTTAGTAGAAACAAAGAGGAAAGAGAAAAACTAATGAGTAAGCATCTAACTCAAGAAGTTAAAAGAAAAAGATAATTCTCAGGAGTGAATAATAAAGGTTAGAGTAAGAGGAGAAATTAGCATGTCAGCAATCACATCACAGGGGAGAAACAAAAAATCTATTGTCTGAAAAACTTTTAAAATTAATAAACCTTGGAGAGACCTATTAAAACATGAAAGGGAAGTTCACAGAAAGCCAGCGTTGCAAGTCAACAAGGGAACACGAGAGGCTAAAGAGGAATCTCCAAAGGAACGAGGTCCTGAGAACACTTCTTGTTTTCAAGCACAGTCTTCATCGGTGTGGTCAAATTAAATTCCAGTGTGGAGGCAGGGCAATCACAGTAGATGATCCTGGGGACCAACCTCAGCAGGAGCGTCTGTGAGAGCAGGCGGAGGCAGATCCCACGAAGACAGGAGAGGTCTGCGCAAAGCGGGAAGAGAGAGTCAGACGCCAACCTCGAACGCTGGACTACTGTCGCCACAGGACAAGACGAGCCAGACCCACCAGGCATGGGAAAAGGGGACGAAGGGGCGGCCTTGTGAGCCTCCAGAGGGCAAGCAGCATCACTGACGCTTTGCTTTCAAATTCTCAAAACCTATTTCAGGATCTTGCCAGCAGCACTGTAAGAGAATGCATTGCTGTCTTTTTTTTTTTTTTCTTTTTAAGCTGTGAAGTTTGTGGTGATTTGTACCAGCAATCACAGGAAATTAATTCAACCACTGTACTATAGACCCTAAAGTCACTAAAAAATTAATAAGAGAAAACCATGGTAGGGTTATAGCAATAAATTTGAAAGTACAAATAGAATGGAGAAATTACTACAAAAATAGCCACTAACAAACTTATGAGAAAAGAAAAAAAAAAAGCCCTGATACTAAAGATGGATGAGAACACTATAAGAAAATTACCAACCAATATCTCTAGTAAGTATAGATGCAAAAATTCTTAACAAAATAATAGTAATCAGAATTCAAGAACACATCAAAAGTATCATTTTATGATCATGTGGGGTTTACCCTAGAGATGAAGGATTCAACAGACACAGATGAATGTGAGTTGTAATAAAAAATATGGTGAATATTTAAAAAAATGTGTTACAGTAAAATACACATTACCATTAAGCCTCCTCAAAATATTCTCCCTCACTTTGAACACACTTGTCCAATCATTCTTGACGCATTCTGAAGCGCATGGAAGTGCCCTTTTATGAGTATCTTTAGTTGTGCTGTTGTGGCTTCCTTGACAAACTAAACTGATTGAAAACTTTAACCTTTCATGGTCATTTTGACTTTGAGGAAGAACCAGAAATCACATGGTGCCACATCTGGGGAATAAGGTGGATTAGGATACACTGCAATGCTTTTACAAGGCTGCCTTCCATTGGATGGCACTAGGCAACAGAATTCACCATATATATCATAACTCATAAACACAATCACAAAAGAATACTTCTAGAATTGCTTCATAAGTGATAAGAACAACGAGATGAGAGTATTCAAAGTGAGGAGGGGTGTTTTGAAAGGTGATTAATGTCAATGTATCTTTACTGTAATAATTTTTTTAATTTAAGTATTCATCATATGTTTTGATCATCTCTTGTATGATCTACCACATTATCAGAATTAAAAACAAAAATCATGTGATCATCTTTGGTGGAGTGGTGCTGGGGATCAAACTCAGGGCCTTGTGCTTACTAAGCAAGTGTTCTACCACTGAGCTAAATCCCCAACCTCCTCAAGTGACAATCTTAATACATGTATTAAAAACATTTGACAAAAAAATTGAAAATCCTTTGCTAATTAAAACTCTAAAGCAAATTACCTATGAAAGGAATGTACCTCAACACATTAAAGGCTATACATGACATGACAGTTAATCTATTCAATGATGAAAAATTGAAATCTTTTTTCCTAAGATCAGGAACAGAACAAAGGAACCCACTCTTGCCACTTCTAGTCAAGATAATATTGGAAGCACTTGTCAGAGCAATTAGGCAAGATAAGAAATAAAAAGCACCCACAACAGGAAGAAAGAAGCTGAAGTTTCCCTATTTACAGATAAGAAGATGTTAAATATAAGACTCTCTCAAAGAACTACTAAAATGAATAAATGGATTAATAAAGTTGCAGAATATAAACCAGCGTTCAAATATCAGTGGCATTTCTGTGCACTAACAACAAATTATAAAAGAAGAAATCAAGGAAACAATCTGATTTAGAATAGTTACCCCCATCCCCTTAAAAAAGAAAACCCTCAGAAATAAATTTAAACAAAGAGGTAAAGACCTGTTTGCTAAATACTATAAAAGATCAATGAAAGAAATTGCAAAAGACACAAATAAATGAAAAGACATCCCAGGTTCATGGAGTGGAAGAATTAATGTTTTTAAAATATTCGTTCTATTCAAAGCAATCATCACATTCAATGTAATTCAATTCTCCAAAAATATTTTTCACAGAAATTGAAAAAACAATCATAAAATTTGTGGAGAACAACAAAAATCCTTGAATTACCGAAGAAATCTTGAGTAAACAGAACAAAGCTGGAGGATTCCCACTACTAGATTTCAAAATATACTACAAAGCTGTAGTAATCAAAACAGCATGATAGACCAATGGAACCAAATCAAAGAGAACAGAAGCAAGTACACACAGTTAAAGTCAACTGATTCTTGACAAAGTTACCAAGAACACACAATAGGGAGAAAAAGTCTCTCTTCAATAAATTATGTTTGGACAACTGGATATCTACATACAAATGAATGAAATTAGACTCTTTACTTTACCCAATATGAAAAAAATCAAATCAAAATAGATTAAATACTTAAATGTAAGAGCTGAAACTGTAAAACTACTAGAAGAAAACACAAGGGGAAAGTTCGATGACATGATTTGGGCAAAGAGTTTTTAGATATGCACTCAGAAAGACAGTCAACAAAAGAAAAATAGAAAATAGGATTGCATCAAACTAAAAACTTCTTTACAGGAAGGGAAACAACAGAGGGAAATAACAACTTACAGAATGAGTGAAAACATTTGGAACCCATACACCTGGTGAGGAGTTAGTATCCAAAGTATACAAAGAATGCAAACTCAATTGAAAGAAAATAATCAGTTTAAAAAATGAGGCTGTGGATTTAGCTCAGTGGTTGAAGTGCTTGCCAACCAAGCACAAGGCCCTGAGTTCGATCCTCAGCATCCAAAAAAAAAAAGAGAACGTGATTAGACATTTCTTACAAGAAGACATAACATGGCTAATAGTATATGAAAAATGTTTGATATCACTGAGCTATTAGCTCACACCCATTAGAATGGCTATCATGGAAAAGAAAGAGGAGAAAGGTCAGTGAGGATGTGAAGGAAAGGAGGCCCTTGTATACTATCAGTGGTAAATCAACACAGACATCATAGAAAATTGTGTGTAGGTTCTTCAAAAAATTAAAAATAGGCATACCATGTGATCCAGCAAACCTCCTACTGGATAGATATACAAAGAACATTAAATCTGTATGTTAGAGAGATATTAGCACTCTGATGTTCATTGCAGCTTTATTCACAATAACCACAAAATAGAATCAAACTTTATGTCCATTAGTAAGTGAACTAGACTATATGTAGCCTACATATATAGTAGAATACTATTCAGCCATTAAAAAGAAACAAATCCTGTCATTTGGGAAAAAACTGATTAATCTGGAAGACATTATGTTAAGTGAAGTAAGTTAGGTACAGAAGGACAAATGCCACATGATCTCACTTATATGTGGACTGATATATGTTGAACCAGAAGTAGAGACTAAGATGGTGTGTACCAGGGCCTTGGGGGAGGGGAAAGATATTGGTTAAATGACACAAAATTTCAGTTAAATAAGACAAATAGATTCTTGATGATTGTAGTTAATAATATATTGTGCTCTTGAAAATTGCTAAGAGAGTACCCTTTAAGTGTTTTCACCACAAAACATGAGGTAATGTATATAGCTTGATTAAAAAGGGATTAAAAAAACTTTAACTGGAGCCATAACTGTCTCCAAAACATAATTTCAAATCAATACCTGCATAGAGGAAAACATCAGGCCCATACCGTTTCTCTGGCACATGGTGGCATGCATTTACCAAGGAAAGAGCATCAACTTCAGACAAATTCTTCCAGAGAAATAAACTTATAGATCTCATTCATTTTTTGTGATGACCTTTGTATTAATTTTGACAATCACATTATTAAAAAAAGGAAATTACAGGATTTAAAAAATTGTTAACAGAGATGGAAAAATTCTTAAACAAAAGCAAGCCAGATCTAGCAGTACATAAAGGTATCAATACACTGTCATCAGGTTAGAATTTATTTCAGAATGCCAATTTAATCTTACATTAAGATAGCAAAGTAAGTTGTCATGTTCCAGAGTGAAAAAGAAAAATCATAAAATCTCCCAGGAGATAAAAAAATAAGCTAGTGGGTAAAATTTGAAGTCCAGTTGCCATAAAACATTCTTGGCAGTCAGAGGATAAGCAGAAAACTTCCTTAATCTGCCTGGCAGTACCCATGAGGGGCTGACATCGACTTGCCGGTGGGAGCTGACAGCCTGGACTCGGCATTCGCTGCTTTATTTAGTGCAGAATGCAGGGCTTTGCCACTGTAGTTAGAGGAAGACAAGGGCTGGGGACACAGAGGAGTGATTATGCATGAATAATATGTTTGCATATGTAAAAGCATTCGAACAAATTCACAGAGAAACTACTAGAATTCATAAAGGTGAGTTTATCCAGGTTGGTGGTTGCAAAATAGCCAAAGACAGAACATAGTTTTTTTTAAAAAGCTAGTAATAAACCTGGCTCAGTGGTGTACACCTGCGATCCCAGCTACTAGGGGGCTGAGGCAGCAGTAGTGAGAGAGAGCCTGTCTCGAAATACAATTTAGAAAGATCTGGGGATGTAGCTTGCTGCTCGTGCTTGAGGCCTGGGTTCAATTCCCAGTCCCCTCCTTACAAAAAGCTTAAAATTTTCCCCTTTACGAAAGTATCAAAACAGTTTTAGAATATCTAAAGAAAATTGAGGGATATACGATGTTCCCAGTAGAAAGTGTTAATCTCACATAGATGTAAATGTTCTACAGATTAATCTCCAGAATCAATGGCATCGCGGTTAAAATACTGACGTGTATGTGTGTGTAAGTGGACAAGATGATTCTGTATTTTATATAGAAATGCTAAAGCCAAAATATTTAGGAAACAAACAACACTGAGGAAAAAATTGCTCTGCAGATATCTATGTATTTTAGGAAATAATTAATGTCTAGGATTAGCACAGAGACCAGCAAACGAATCAGTAGAGCAGAAGATGGGACCAAGGAAAAAACAACCCATAACTAGCAAAGACGTCATGGTAATGCTGCAGAGAATGGCCAGTCTTGTTCTTTCAATAAACAGTTTGTAGCCAATTGGGTGTCCACATAGAAAAACAGAAAAGGTAGAAAAATTCACCTCCACCTCATGCCATACACAATAGTCCATTCCAGGTCATTTGAAAATTTAAAAAGATGAAGCAATAAAACTCTTAGAAAATAATTTTTGAAAGCATTTTTATAACTCAAAGGAGGGAAAGATTTTTTAAATCAGGGAATTAAAAGCACTCTACAGAAAAAGTAATAACTTGGATCACTCTAATGTTAAGAATTTCTTCATTAAAAGAGACCATTAGGAGAATGAAAAGTGAAGCTTCTCAAGACTTGAGAAGTTAATTGCTTGCAACTGGGTCCTACCCAGAATATATTAATGATATCTATTGATCAATAAATTCAGACCACCGGAAGTGTGAAAGGGCAATTGACTCGAACAGAAACTTCATAAAAAAAGATATACAAATGGCTAATAAAAGTATGAAAAGGTGTTCAATATTACGAGTCTTCAGGGGAATGAAAATGAAAACCATTATGAAATACTACTCTGTAGTCATTGGAGTAATAAAAATTTAAAAATATGCAATAACATTAAAACATTTAGAAACTCTTTTTACACTGTCTGTGGGAAACTATATTGGTATAACCACATTGGAAAATAGTTACAGGATTACTGACTGAAATTGAATCTATGCAGAATAATGATATTGCAATATATAATTATATATATTAACACAGGCATGTGCTAATTTAGGCCAGGTGAGGTCCAAAAAGATAAGTGCATAAGAACATTTTTTGTATTGTTTTTGCATAAGAACATTTTTTGTGTTGGCAAAACTGTATGACCCAAATGTCCCTCTAAAGATAAGCAAACCATTGTTAATCACAACATGGATGAAATTCTCAAAAGTAATATCAATTGTAAGAAGCTGGACACAAAATATTACACACTGCACATTTTTATTTGTATAACCAATAAAAGCAGAAGAACTTCTATGCTATTTAGGGATATATGCTCAGAAGAGAAGCACCTTACAGTTAACTTTGAGCACAGACATAGGGGTGACATTTGTCAAACTGACCACATCCATGATCTTGGCTTGGTTGATATTTTCATGGGGGTTAACCTCATGAGAATTAAAGAGGGTCCATGTTTTATATACTTTCCTGCACTTAAAAATGTTTTAAAGGGGTTATTGTTTACTGTTAAAGAAAATGATCAACTAAAATGTCATGAGGAAAATGAACACATACAATTGATAACACAGACACCAAATAAGTGAAGCATCAACTGACGGAAATAAATCAATAACTCTAATTGGAGAGTCTAACAAATTTCTCTCAGAAACTAATATCAAGCAGAAAAAACCAAGCAACTGTGAAATATTTAAACAACACTGATAATGTGTTAAAAGTGGATACTTGACCCTTGACTCTGAGTACTCATACTTTTGTTGAGTAGAACTTTTTCAACTATGCCTCAACCCACATATGTACTATGTTCTCTGAAAGCAACAGAATAGAATTAGAAATCAGTCACAACAAACATTTGATACGTATCTACAAGTATATACGTGGACACCTCATGCTGCTAACAGAGACTTTGAGTAAAGGGAACATACGGGAAGTTGTGGGTTACTTAGAATGGAAGGCTAGGCAGAGCACTGCATGTCAAACGTTGCGGGATACTGCTAAAGCAGGAGAGGTAAATTTGTGATTTTGAATACTTTTATTGAAATTAAAACTTGAACAGAAATCATCAAAGCAATTATGATATATTGAGCTCATGTGCCCACCTCCTTATTCCTCTGTACTTCCTGTCATGTAAATGCAGTTTATCTCGACAAACTCTATAGTATGATGCCCTCTTCTGCAACTTTGGACTTGGCTAAGTGGCTTTTTTGGCCGACAGGAGCTGAGTAGACACAAGACAGGCAGAGGCAGGACACCTGTATCCCAGGACTTGCTTTCCTGGCTTCCGCAGTCTTCCCAGGAGCTGTCATCCCTGAGACTGGGCCCCAGAGTGAGACAGGCAAGCCTTCAGCCAGGCCCACTATAGCTTCTCCATCCAGCCCTGAGAAGTTAGTGCCTACTGTATACTTTTCTGAGATGATCTGCTTGTTACAAAGCAAAAACTGACTGATGGCAAAAAACTGGAACATAGAAAATGGTGTTGTGCCATTAAAAAAACTCTGAAATAGGCAGAGGTGGCTTTGGGAAAATGGTAGTGGGGAAATTTTTATAGAAAGATGGAAAATGTGTTGTTCAAAACTGGGAAAATGGCAATTTGTAACAAATAACAGAAACCCATTTGTAAAAGTTTTGCCTTCAGTAACTTGGAAGAAAAACAAAAACAGAATCTAACAAATATATGCATTTTGGGAAGGATGATTTATACTCAAAATGCTAAAAGCTTGATTTAATTGCTCTTAATTACCTGTGCTAAAACAGAAACTTACAATAAGTGGCAAGAAGTGCATTACAGAACTAAACTGATCAGTTTTGAGTCTCAATTTAAAAGGAATGCAGATTATTTTCATAGAAAATCCAGGACTGTAAATAAATGATTAGAACTAATAAGGAAGTTTAGCAAAACCCATAAGACCAAGGTCAATATACAAAATTAAATAGCATTCTTTGGCTCACAAATAGAAGAAAACAATAAAAAAAAACCTCACTAATAAAATAGAAAATAAGGTAAAATTTTCCATAGCTACATATTCATCAACTATTTAGGAGCTGACTCAAAGCATGAACTTGTATGTTGATAAACTAAAAATATCTCTATTAAAGGAATAAAAATATCTCTAAAATAGGAATAAAAAATATAGTACATTAAATTTGATTGGTAACAATGTTAATTTTCTCCAAATTAATTTATACATTGAGTATATAACATTTATGAAGGTTCATTTTTGAGAGCTTAAAACAAAGATTTTGAAATTTATGAGGAATAATAAAATTTCCCTGGTAACTAAGAATGAAAAAATAAAGTGCATGGGCAAGAATAATAGAGGACACACTCTAATAAGACAAGCTACAGAATTATAGTAGTAAAATAAAGCATTATGGCAGTAAAATATAAGTTGTCCAAAGAATAGATTATAGACTTTCACATATGTGATGGTTTGGTATGATATAGATGCAAGACCATAAAGTGATGGACAATGAAGAGATTGAGAAATAAGCTGAGTCTTATACACATCAAAATATTCCAGCCATATTAAAAAAGATCTAAATGTGAAATTCAATCTACAAAAATAATTGCAGCAAATGGGAAGAATAGATCTTAAACTCTGAGACCACAGGGTGAAATTGGTTAATCTGATTTTAGCAAAGTTAATAATTTCCACTCAACAAAGACAAAGGTCAAATTACTAAGACGCACAAGAGACAAGGAGAAGCCATTTGCAAAAACAGACACTGACAGGGATCAATATCTAGAATCTACAGAGAATGGCCCACGAATGAACAGGAAAATGGTAGGAAACCAAATGGAAAAAAGAGCAGCAGTTATGAATAAACATTCACAGCAAGGAGAGCTTGAGCCAAAATAAGAACCAGAAAAGACACTCCAAAGAGTGTAAACCAAAACAATTTTAAACTAGTTTTACAAACAGTCAAATTAGGAAAAAGTTAAGAGCAAGATAAAATTATATGCTACTGAGGAAAAATGAATCCCAATACATTGTTTACAGGAGTTCAAACTAATCTAATGCTGTAATTTCTGTAGTGAAAATAACCATATAAATGGTCGGTGACCAGCATCCTCACCCCTGAACATATATTCCAGGAAATCATCATACTGGCCCATGAAGAAAACGTCCTGAGATGCTCATTATAACACTGCTGTATTAAGAGACTGAAAGCGATCTTACCGTTCATTACAAAGAGAAAAGATAAAATGTGATGTATGCTTTTGATGGTTTAGCATGGGGCAGATTTCTTCCTAAGACCTGGCTAAGTCCTAAAACTGTAATGTAGAGGTGGAAAGAAAACAGAATTAAGGGGCTGGGGTGCAGCTCAGGGGCAGAAGATTTGCCTAGAATGTGCCAGATCCTGGTTTTAATCAGAAAGAGAAGGAGAGAGGGAGGGAGGAGAACACAGGACCATTTTTGTATATTAAAACTCTTACATACATAAGTTATTTAAGAATTCACAAAGAAACTTACGGTGGAGAGAGGAACGAGACAAGAGCGAGCTCAGGCAGTGAAACAGTGCTCCTTGATCTAAATGGCAGAATTCATCTGATACCGTGTTCCACATATCCAAATAAGACAAACATATACTTTTTATTATTCAAGTTCAGGAAACGTGCCCAATACAGTGACAGTGGCTTAAAATAATAGGCTCAGGAAGTACATAAACCAAATTCTTATCTAGCTGAGCTGTACACTAACTACATGTTTCTTGGGCAAATTATTTCTCTGAGTCTCTTTTTCTTTCTCTGTAAAATGATATTAACAGTACTTACCCCCAAGCTGTTGGGAATATTAAATTTTGTCATGCATTCAAAGAATTTAGCATAATGCCCAGCACACGGTGCAAGCTGTGGCTGGTCTGTGGCCAAAGCCACACCGCATCCCGCCAGGCAGCTCAACCGTGCAGTACCTTGGTGCCTACACATCGGGGTCCCAAGTCCGGCATGACCCTTGCTCTCACAGCTCTATGTTCCAGTTCCAGTTAGATTAGCTTGGACTCTTACTGAGCCTCTGTTGGGAAAGAAATTTACGAAAAGAAGAACATTGAATTTTCATTTATCAAACTTTGAAAAATTTAGGTACCAGGTATTTCCTTAAGTCATCTAATTTAGTCCCAATAACAATCCTTCGTTAGTATATTCACTCCCATTAACTGAGCAGAATAGACTTAGCTAGTAGTATGCTGACAGCCGGTTAGTGGCAAGGCTGGAATTTGAATCCATGCTGAAAAGATATGGATTGCATACCTGTACAGAGTATGGTGCACTCTTTCTCTTTATCCCCGGTCTGTTTGAGCACCTTTCACACAGGTGCTCAAACAGATCGGGGCTAAAGAGCACCTTTTAATACTTTTCACATTAAATCAAAACGAGTCACGTGTGATGGAACCTTCTGTGTCTAAAAATATCCTGATATCTAAATATCAACTTACCTATTATCCATTCCAGAAATTACTGTCAACCGTATGTTTATTTCTGTGGAGGAAGAGATTTTTCTTTCTTATACATATACTTAAAATATATAGGCTATCTATCTTCTTTTGATTTATAAGCATGAATAAAGTTGATACATTCGGACTGGCCCATTCATTTTGCTCACCAGAGGAAGATGAAGGAAAATCAAAGTCTTGCAGAGAAAAAGAATCCCAGAGAGCGTATTACAAAAGTGCCGCAAGATAATTTTTCACATTAATCTTTAGTACTTTTCATTTGTAATAATATGAAACCACAGACTTTAAGGGGAAAAGCAAACTGTTACATAGTTATAGACCTCATTTTGGAAACTGCTCTTATGACTTTAGTTTTCTGCACTTTAAAAAAAAAATAGCAAACAGTTTTTTACTACCCAACAAAACTTGTGAGATTCGACCGAGCATGGCAGAGTGAATCCAAGTGTGAATAGAGTGGTTTAATGCTCCCACTCGGCTGAAATGTTTTCTTGTAGGCCCTTGTAGGGACCCCTCCCAACAATTTGGTTGCAAGTTCTAAAACCATTTCGTCGAAGATCGGCCTATTACAAAACACGCTGGTCACTATTATTTTTACAAAGGTAACAGGCTTTTTTCTTTTTGTAGAATAGGCTCTAGTTCCAATTTGATTGCACATAATAGGGTTTGTGTTGATTAAAGAACGATTTATTGTTTTAAATTCTTTTTGTCAGTCAGTATCAGGCCAGTGGCAAAATTATGCAAATAATCCCATATATTTTCCAAGACAGTCTTCTTAATCCACTTTAAAAACTCTGTTGGCCAAGGTAGTTTATGTTCACAGGGCCTCTTCATTCATGCTTTGGGCTTTTCTGCTGTGTCCACTGTGCCGCTGCTAAAAATAATACTGTACAAACACATTTGGTTTTATGATCTTAAATTTAAAAACATTTCTTACTTGGAATAAGTTTCTCATGTTCAAAAAATGCTTGTGACATGTTATAGCAATTCATCAGTCTCCTGGTACCTCTTTGTTTTAAGTTGTACGGTCGATGAAACAATTAATCCTCTGGCGTCTGTAACGAAGAAAGGAGCTCTTCCTCTTAGACCACAGCTCATGTGACTGTAATCATATTCCCGCAGCTTTGGCATCACCTATTGTAATTTTTCTGCTAATAAACAAATTTGAACTAGCCAGGAATCCTAAATTTTGAGACTAGTTGTTTATCTGAAATATACTCCAGAGAAACAGTAATGCAGTTCTGCTGTGAATTTAATTTAAACAGGAACAGGCAAAACAAATCTCAGTGGAGGGTAGTTGACAATAATAAAATATTTCTCCCAGCGGGTGGGCTGGTCGCAATTGTACTGTAGCGATCCAGGCCCACGTTTCAGGAGGTCATTACCATCATAACAAGCCCCTGGACCAACTGGCATGGCCACGCAACATTGAGCCCCTGATGGGCGCATTATTTCAGACCTTTAACTTCATGGAGAACAAGACAAATACTCCTGGAAAAGGAGGATTGTATTTTGAAATTCCTTTCTTTTCTATTTTGTTTCACAATAAGATATAGTGGACAATCAATCTACTGCTGCTTGTTTCATTTTGGGTTTTTTTTCCCCACACTACCAAGGGGCAGGAGAAAGGAGACTTGGAGATTTGAAAGGGCCGAACGCGCAGTCTTAAACACGTCCCTAGCCAGTACACTATGGAACTATCCATTCACTCCACGAACCATCGTGGATGAGGGAAAAACCTTACACGGATCTCTCTTTCCTTTCACATATTAATCACAAGTTAAATTTGAAATAATCAAAGTATACCTGAAGCTTTTGCAGAGTCCCAAAGATGAAATATTTCATCTCAGTCTTATCTCATTTCTACCTCTCACCTAAACCAACAACTTGGAAAATATGGGTGAGAGAACTCACTCCAAGAAATCAGAACTTCTAATTTTGTTGCTTTTTTGTTTTTCATTAGATAAAAGCAGGTATTTTGAACCACATGGAAATACATCTTAAAGTACATCAGAGGGCCAAAGGAGCAGGTTAAAAAACAAAGTGTGAGCTTTCTGCACTTCTTTTTGAGCAGACACGTTCATTTTTATCTGGGTACATAATCATAGATGGGGCTGGCAAGTCATCACAGGCAGTGTGTGCTCCGTGACTTTTAGGGATAGAAACGGCAGAGGTGGCATTTGGGAAATGGAAAGTCAAAACAAACTGTATCTCACTGGCTTCGGGAATTAAAAAAAAAAAAAAAGTGCTCTGTCTTTTTTTAAAAAAAGCAAGAAAAACATAGAGCCAGTGTGTTAAGTTATTTTTAAGGACAGCTGTGGCTTGAGAAAAGTACGCATTGTAGAACAGAGCTGTCCCCATCTTGCCTTCATGTTAGAATCCTGGAGACCTTTCCTAACAAACCAAAGCCAGGCCACATCTCACACCAGGGAAATCCCAGTCTTCGTAGGCGGGACAGCAGGGATTCTTTTAATCTCCTAGGATGGTTCCAGTGTGTAGACAGTTTGGGAATCACTGTTTTAAGAAAGAGAAATTGCTCATAAACAACTAGTGAAAATTAAAGTGCTTCCTCAAAACAAATGCATAACCCACTGTCACAGCCACTTGTTTCTATATTGAAAAATGCAGCAAGCGAAAGCACCAAAATCCCACATTCTAATTTCCTTTTATATCTGATGCACCTGTGAAAAGCCAGTTCCAGAAGAGTTTCTCCTGGAACAATTCAAAATTTTAAAAAGGTGACAGAATTCAGATACTTGGGCTCTTAATATTATGTGTCTACCCCTGCCCCATCGCCACAGCGGGGGAGGATGATTAAGAGGCCGTATGTATATGTATCGCTTCCCCAAGATGCATGTTATTATCATGTATTGCAAACATGTACTAATAAAACTGAATGAAAAACTTCAAAACTTTAAAAATAAAAACATGAAAGTGTGCCATGTCAGTGGAGCACTTATCTATGACTTAGCCGACTGCTACCTGATTCACGAGTCACTGATAAAAGCCAATTAGATCTTCAAAATAAAAATAAAAATTTAAAAAATACACTACTGTATAGAATGTATTCAAAAATGTTCAATGAAGACCTCATTGGAAGATTACAGATATGATTTTTCTTCTTGGGTTTTTGCATCTCGCATTGTTTCAATTCCACTCGAGCACTTTGAAAACATCCGAGTTAAAACAGGTCAGGCTGTTCTGTGCTGTGGCCACTCAAAGGACATTAAAACAGGAGAAGGCAAGCAGAGCTCTCCAGCTGGCACCTGTGGGCGGTTCGGGGAACCTCGGGCTCCGATGCCCCTTTGTGACCCTTTGTGTCCTGGCTCCCTTCCCTGGAGGAGCGGCCACCTCTGAAAGGTGAGAAATGCAGGGTAAGCAGGATGACAAAGCTCTCCAGATAGGCAGAGAAGCCAGGGAAAGCACAGATTAACACCTTAGTGACGGCTCCAGAGGGTCCAGGGGAGGCTGCAGCCTGACCCCAGCAGCAAGCTGCAACCTTGCAGGGTGTCAAAGGCAAGGAGAAGCCGCTTGCTGTCAGCAGTGCTGTTTAACCCTCTTGAATCTGAAGACAGCTCCCCTCCTACTCCTGCGATGTGTGAGCTCTGCTGGCCGCTGCCTCTTCTACCAAGCGGCCAGCAGCCCGCAGACAGCCCTGTGCAAGCCGCCCCAGCGCCTGATTTAATTGTTCATAGACGGAAATAAGGGGTATCTCTAGCAGGTTTTAATATGATCTTAAAATAGGGGGAAAGTTTTCTATTATGACATTGACATAGAGGCAATGATTTCGAGTAATGCAGGATGATGTGGAGACGCTTTAAGATTAAATAAGAGCTATATAAAGGCTTGTCAGAATGAATTCTAGGGTGCTGTGAGACATTTTGCATATTTAAGAGTATGCAAAGTGTCTCATGGCACATTAGAATTCATTCTGACAAGCCTTTATATAGCTCTTATTAAACTCCTACTTTATTTTTAGGGAACAGGTATTCGGGGCTACATTTGAATGGGAATAACAAAGGGCCGTGTTTACTGACTGGTTTCTTATGTAGGGGGAGAAAGCAACACACCACAGAAGAGCAGTCAAAAGTGGAAGCTTGTTTAATATTGCTCTACCATCACCCTGAAAGGCATAATAATTTGAGTTACACATCTGAACTGATTGGAGTTACAGAATCATATCTCCTTTTGCATTTAACAATATATACAATATAAAATAAATACATTTACACAAACGGACACCCGCTGGAACACACAGTATGGTACACATCACAAAAATATACAATTGATTGCTTTACAGATGTGAAGCCATCTACAGCTATAGACATGGTTTTATCATTATTATTATTATTATTTTTACTACTGGCTATAATGCAACTCCTGGATTATTATAAGCAGTTTAAATTTTTTTTTTTTGTCCTTTTACGATCTTTGCACATAAGACTGCCATAAAATGTTTTTCTAGGCAGGTAAACAGAGACGCTTAAATAATTAAAATACAATCACCAACACCCATTTCCTCTTCTATAAGAAAAATAGCAGTTTTAAATTTTTTATATCTTTTATGTTATCATTTAAATGCAAAATAGTGGAATAAATACAACAATCTGATCTGATTGAAACACGAGTGTAACTACGAGGGGTCACACAATCATATTGCTTTAAATAAGAACCAACCTAAACGAAGCAAAATAAAAAGAAATCATATGGCTAAAACATACATCTTTATAACTCTCCAAAACTTCACATTAAGTAAATGGTCTTGCTTGAAACTTGAAAAAACTTCCCTTGGGTGAGGTTTAGGATGAGTATTTACCCTAAAGCCTGTGCAAATTCTGTCAGACCTACATTTTAAGTTTTCCTTTTTTTTTTTCCTTGTTCAATTTGTGAGATACTTGTTCTTCTGCAACGTCGAGCATTACTTAAACTGAAAAATGAAAATTGCATCTCATTCTTCTATCAGCTCTCCATCTTGTGTTTTTCGCTCTTATTTCTTAAAGTACCATGTACTTTAATGTGACACAGTGAAGACAATGTATATATTGTAGATATTTTGTTTATACATAGTGTAATAGAATAGTAGCAACTTAAACCCTGCACAAACTTTCTGGAAAATAACCTTTTTTTAAACACATATATAAATAATCTTATAGAATCAGCACCTTTTATTTTTTTTCCCAGGAGTTGTATTTTCTGTTGTTGTTTTTAAAGGGATGTGCCAATTTTTGAACTCCTATCACAGCTATGTTTCAAGTTATTGACCATCTGAATGAATTGCTAATGATGATTTATCTAGAATCACACTACAGTCACTTCTCTACTGAGAAACCACAATCTACAATATAGTCCCATATAGCTAATGATAGATACACAGTATTCCTAGCACTGGGTTGATGAAACTCCAACCCAAGGTATTTTGTTTAAAGCACACAAAGTAGCAAGAGTTTTGGAAACAGAGTCCGCACCAAAAGTTTTGCAACAACACAGAGCGAGTTAATAACAACATCTGAGAGATGATTGAGTGAAAGCCATATATACAGCATTTAAAAATTAGACTTATCTATATTCTTGAAATATTCAAAATTTTATTTCTAAGCTATACAGTGGTATTCTATAATAAACCATTAGAGAAATTATTCCTTGTTTTGAAAATATTATTATGACTTCGATGTGTATCTGTTCATAATGAATACTTGTTTGGAGTTTCAGTGTCTTAATTATTATTAGGAAGAACCTTATTACCGGTAAGGAATAGAATATAGTACTGTAGTCTCCTGAGGAATTGTACATCCAATATTGTCTCTAATTCTACCCTGTGTCTAAAAGCACACACCACAAGAATCCAAACACCACAAGAACAAGACGACAGTCTTTGAATGCAACATAAACTTCAGAAAAGCACAGCAAACATGGAACATTGAAAAGCTGAACTACATTTCTTTTGTTTGTTAGGATTACAATTTTAATTACATCTGTGTACATAGAATCAAGACTGTTCACACAGTACAAGGAGCAGCCACTAACACTGGTCCATTGGTGTAGCGTGGGATGGAGGTTACTGTTTATTGGTTATTCGGCGACTGTAGATTTCAGGGGCATCTAACTGATTTCTTCATGAGATTACACCTCCTCACAGTCTGGACCCTGACAGACTTCCATGCTGTGACAATACTGGTTGAAAAGCACATACATTGGCTTAGCTCTCGGTAAAAACTGCGGATTAATTGAAACAAACATTCCTAAATGAATAAACTCATATGGATTAGTTTTTAGAATTTGGTCGGGCATCTGCTGTCTTTCATGATTTTTTTTTTTTTAAATTTCTGGCATTTGCCTTATTGCCTCTTAAATGAATACTGGCTCACAGCTCCTTCCGAGACAAGGTCGGGAACTCTGCGGACGGGCAGCATCTCCTTCCTGCCACCAGGGCAGCAGAAGGCATACGGTGGCCGCCCCTCCGGGACAGAGGTGCGCGCCTGACCACTCTACGGCGTCGCGCCGCTCATGCGGGGGACGTCGCTGACGGCCCCGAGCCGCTGCAGGGACAATCTAATCCTTGGTGTCAGTGGTGTAGGTAAACTGGAGCTCATGTAAGAAATCGATGTTTGGGACCAGACTGCACACAACATAAATTGCATCCGTTATAATATGCACCTTCCCTTCAACTATTGCTTGAGTAAGTTAAATTCTCATATTAATAAATGGCTGAAAAGTGGTAAAGCTGGTACAAAAAAATCTCCATTTGTAAGAAGAAAGAAAACATTTTTTTTTAAAAATCTTCCTTCAGGATTCATTTGTCCTTCATTATTGTTCATAATTGTTCAAAGCCAGCACAAAATTGCAGTATTCTTATTTCTCTTTAGTATTGCATGAATGAATAAAGCTTAAACTATTCCCTGAAAAAGTTACATAGTAGCTAAACTAACAAATACCTGGAAGACTTGAAAAAACAATTAAGGAATCAAATGGCTGTAACTGATCTAGATGGAAAAGCAATGATAAGAAGCAGCCGATGCGACGTTGCTTAAGTTGTCTAATTAGAGGCTGCTCCCGTGAAATCTAATACTGCACTCAGTCAATTCGCTTATGTTGTACTGCACTTTCAGGTACGTCGGTTCTCTCTTTGATTCCTTAGTCACTGGGGACATTGCGGTTCACAATAAGTTCACTGGTATCCATATTATGGATCTCCATCCTTTGGCAGGGCTGGCTTCCATCTTGCTTCACTTAGCGACCTCTTTCAAAAGTTCAGCAGCAGAAGGAAGGACAGGAGGGGAAGGGAAAGGAAAAAAAAAGAAATGGAAGGGAAAAGAAAAAGCAAGCAGAGGAGAGGAGAGGAGAGGTGGAGGGAAGGAACATTTTCTTACAATTTAGTTATTTAAATTTTAGAATAAAGGGGAAGGATAAGAGAGGGAGGAGGGTAAGCGAAGAGGTGGAAGGAAAAAGGGAAGGAAGGAAGGAAGGAAGGAAGGAACGGAGATGACCAGGAACCAGTAATTAAGGAAGCCAAAAAATGAGGGAGAAGGGGAAGGAGGGAGAGAAAGAAAATAAAAATAAAAAGAAAGGAAGGGAACTCAGGGGAAAAAGGAGAAAGGAGAAGGAAGAGGAGAGACAAAGTAGACAGAAACTGATCAGGAACACACGGGGGAATCTGAAAGCTGCTTCATAGTCTTGCTGCTACAGTATCAGTGCAGTCTTTTGTGGGTATCTGACGTTCTTAACTAAATTCTAAGTCTCTTCGCCATCACTCTCGGGTTTATTTTCCCTCTCTCCACGTGCACAATGGGAAGGCCCAGGAAGCTTTTAGTCAGACCTTGGCCTCCAGCATTTCCAAAAAAAGTTTGTGCATGGGGACTTTGCCCTCGAGCTTGATGTTGTGGAAGTGCTGCACGGCCTTGGTGGAGGTCTGCCGCAGCAGCGGCAGCGTCATCAGCATCTTGCCGGCCCGGCGCGGGTCCTCCATGTGCTGGCCCGTCTCGTAGTCCTGGAGGGCCTCGTGCAGCACGTCTTGCAGCTTCTGCACGGCTTCCACGTCCTCTATGTGCATGGAGTCTGTGCGACAAAGCAGAACACACGCCGTGGCGTTATTAACAGGAAGCCCCCGGAGGCCGCCTTACCCAAAGCTAACCAGACCCCGCGGCCCGACGGGCCCACAAGCAGAGAGAAGGGCAGACCGACGTCCCCGACGAGCAACCCGCACGGGCACCCTGACAAGACACCGCGAAGCATCTTCCGGAACGTCCTCCAACTCAAAGCCCGCCTCGTGCCTACTTTCGCCTAAATTTCACCACAGCAGTTTCTAACTCTCGGTTTGCATGTGGGAATTATTAGAAAAGATCGATTGTTTTCCTCCTCAGACTGGGCAAGAGAAGAGCTGCTTTGGGCAGATTATAGTCACGGCTATTTGATTCATCGCCTTTCCGCATGTGTTCGTTCATCCCACAAAAATTCCAGAAGGCCGTCTGTTGAAGGTATTATTCTAAACGCTGTCGGAGGTAGCGTTTAAGATCCTGATCTTGCCTGCCACACACCCCTATCTCCCAAAGGGGAAAAGGTTGGTGATTAAGATCTTAATGAACAACTCCAAGTGAATGCGTCGAACCTAGTGCTGTACTGAAACATCATAAACTCGTTATCTTTTTAGAATTTTAAGGTACTAGTAACAGTTCATCATCAGAGCATCCTGACATACTCGGTTTCCCTGCTGGAAAACAAAAGTGTCACTAGGTCACTGAGTCGGGAAATACTTTTTCACATTTGTGAAGGTGAACTTCGCCCCTCAATGACTGATTTGAAAATTGAACTCAATCGCGCAAAGCAAGGGTTAACAAGGTTGCCACAAGTACTCTTGTGAGAAATGTGAGATGCAAGGAAAAAATAAAAGTTACAGCGCTAGTGCTAAAACAGACACTTAATTATATACAAGTTTGAATCATTTAGCACGTTTTATTGATTCTGATGACAGTTTATCTGTTAATTACACATAATGGAGTCTTTGGGGGATTCTTCATGTTTAATAATTCCAGTTCTCTGAGATCACTACGCTCTGAGATACATGGAGTTAGCTCAATTTCTCCTACAGTTCAAATACAAATCTCACTAACAAGAAGGGGAAAAATAGCTTAAAATCAAGTGACTAAATATACCTAAATGAAAAGGGTAAAATGATTTAAAGACTGATGAAAATAACCAGTAACATGTTTTCTAAACTTCTGTGTATTTTATTGGTTTTTCTTTCACATTGTCATTTTGAATCATTTTACAATGAATCAACCACTATTTAAAACAGTTTCGAGTCATCTGGAATATAATGCTTACAAGTCTTTGCTGCTCAAAACTCAATTCCTGCTAGTAACCTTCACGCAGGAAGGTCCTCCAAGTGGGGCTGCTGTTGGAGCAGGTCCCAGGACAGCCCCCGGACACACCCGGACCTTCCGTGTGGACTGTCTCCGTCCAGGCCTGTCTCCTTCCCACAGAGTGGGCCCCTCACCTCCTACAGGGTCTTATCCTGGAAACGAGCGCACATATTTTTGGAAGGTGCCTCGGGATGGTAATGTTAGTAATGGAAACAGCCAGGGACAAGATGGCCACATGCCCTGATGATTCTTTTCTTTCTCTCTTTTTATTCTTTATTTTCGCAGTTCAGTGCTATCTAAAGGAAAAATGGGGCTGGGACATGCAGCACGGTGAGTCTGTAGGTGACAAAAGCGACTGGAGATGAGGTGGACTCATCCAACCTATCCTGGAATTAAAGGTCATTACCTTCTGTAGAGACAAAACAAAAGTAAAACAAGAGAAGTATTTTCCAGCTAATGGTTGGGGTTTAGTTCAAGTGGTAGAGAGCACTTGCCTAGCAAGGCCAAGACCCTGAGTTTGATCCCTGGCACCCAAAAATATATATATAAAATAAAATAAATGTATCATCTATGGAGCATCCATTTTGGGTAATCTTTGATGCTTTTCATCTCCAAATGGCCCCACCAGTTAGGTACAGCAGTTAGGTTTAAACCTGCTTTTCTCTGAATAAAATCAAGTGAGTGGACTAGATAACAATGAACACAGCATTTAAAAAAAACAAAAAATGAGGTGAAATTGACCTCTGCGCTCATATTGAAATTTCCATCTTCATTGGCAATGTTCTCTACAACGCTCCTAATGAAGACATTTCCAGTTGTGTCCAGAGTGTTCTTTACAAGGGACAGAACTAATTGTTAGAAATGTTTCCATATTTCTCCTTGCCCATCTCCAAAATCCATCCTTCGGTCCTCGGTGGGAACAAGCTAGATTATACCGCCTTTGTGCATATGGCGCACCCTCCAGAGCTTGGGGATCAGCCACCGGCACGCCAGCCCTCACTCTGCGCCTTTCCTTCCTCACTACTCTTGCCCGGCAGGAGATATATTAGAGGATGTCACAGGAAATGAGGCGAGAACAAATAGCAGAGAGATACGCTCACAAACAGCAATTAAGACTTCAAACTATTCTTTAAAGGCTGTGATTTAGCTTGAGAGATTTAAAAATGATTTAATCAAATTACTATGATAATTTAACTTCCCATTTACAGAAAAGATTCTAACTCATTTTAGCTTTACCCATTCTCGGATCCGCTAATACTTTAAACGCAAACTCACTAAATCTGAACTATTTAATTAGACTGTGATTCAGCTGGCAGACTGCTGAAGAAAATATTAATCTCCATTAGGGATCCTGGTTCAAGTTCTGGCTCTACGGTTTTAATTCGTTTTGTTCTTTGGGCTAAATTTACATGTTGATGCCAAGTTCAACAGAACTGGCATCAATTTATGTAATTATTTAGCTTTGGTTGTTAGTGTTGGTTTCTTTCTAACTATGCTTTGAAGGAAACTCCCAATATGTGTGCTAACGGAAACCAACTAAACTTCCTAATGGAGATTGTTGGTTACTGAAGCAGCCAGACAGGGTGAGGCTGCAGATTAAAGACCCTGGCAGGGCCGCCAAAGAGCCGGGAGACCTGGGCCCATGCCCGGACCCAGTAAATCAAAGTATCGAGGCTGAATCCAGGATATCAGTATTTTTAAAATATCAAGGCAATTCTGCCAAGCTAAGGCTGAGAACAACTAAACTGGACCATAAAACAAACAAATGCTACTAAAAGAGACACAAGATTTTGAAAGTTAAGCAAAGTGCAAATGTTACATATACTGGCATCCACATAATGGGCTTCAGCACCTAATAATAAAATAGAACCCCTTCCATAACTTTCAATATTTTAATCTAATGAATGGGTCATACTTTGGATCCTCACTAGGAATGTGTTTACTCTGGGAAGGAAGCTAAACTCCTTTCCACCTATAGCTGCAAAATTCAATGAGTCTTAGAGCCAGTTAAAAAAGAAGGTATTTTTTACACCTTCCCTAGGATAAAACACTACCCTTCTTTATGATAAAAATGTGAATTATTTTCAGTGGTTAGAGTGTCTGCCTTGCAAGCACAAGGCTCTGAGTTCAATTCCCATCCGCCCCCCTCCAAAAAGTGAATTATTGTGAGCATGGGCACAGCTACTCCCGAACGCCCCTGTCCTTGGCTCTTGTAGTTCTTTCCTGGCAGTACTTTCTCAGTGGTGGTACGTCTTTTAGGGCAGAATTGAGTATTAGAAATACACAAAGCATCTTCGGAGTCAAGTCTGGCGCGTAACAGATACCAACGTTAGAGCCGCCATGCTGTGGGGAGCGGGGGGGGGGGCGGGGAGGGCTGACTTCTGGGGTTTGTGAACTGCCTCTAGAAGAAGATTAGCAGGGGCGGGCCGCCGTGACTGTCGCCAATCAGTGCAGGGATGAGGCGCAGCGGGCCAGAGGGACAGAGTGGGCAGCCCAGGTCTATTTTTTGAAAGACAAGATTGCACTGGTGGTTTCCCACCTCTACACACCTGCGTATTAAACGGAAACAACAGGGAAACTAGACGGTAAAACTAAAAACTTATAGACATTTACAGCACAAGTAAGTGACAAAGCGTCCCTAGTACACACACACACACACACACACACACACACACACACACGGCCGAGCTCTGAAGGGGCCTGGGAAGAATGGCTAAAGCAGAATGGACCCCGTGCCCAGCTTGCCGTCTGATTCTAGGCCCTGGTCAGGATATTGCAAATGCATATGAATATCCTGTCCACACCAAAGAGCACGGAAACCACGCAACTACAGCCATTCAGAAAGCTTCGAGAAGCCAACCTGAAGGGGTTCCCACTGACCAAAAATGAAACAATTTGAGCTTTGAAAAGGATTACCATTGTGACTGACTGAAATCCACTAAATATAATGAATAAGTATTTTTATAATGACATTTAAAAGGCAGGGCACAAATTATTTTATTCTGAAAAAAATGACAAATATGGAGAAGGAATCAAGCATCTCTTTATACTACTTTGCCCATACATATGATATCGCTGATAACCAAATAAAAAATAAGAGAAAGTATTATTTTATAAATACCCCAAAGACTGATTTAAAAGAGACAAAATTACAAATCATCATTTTGGAACTGCACTGACTAGTGAATTCAGGGAATGCATATCCACAGCTACTAACACCCAGATGCTGTGTGTCCCCAAGGAACAACATGCTACCCATAGGTGTCATGGAGACAGGACCTGCTGATCTGCTCTCTACAGACAAGCGCCAGTTTGTACAAAAGAAAGGCAGAGGAACATGGTGGACTGGAAACTTCCAAGTCTGGACTATGGGAAACTCTGTGGGTTAAATGGTGTGGCTTCTTTAATAAATAAAAGAAAATGAAAACGAAGGGAGGACTTTTAGATTTAGATTTTAAATTTAGGATCTCAAAAATCCATCCACAAGAATTTTTTGAAAACGAGCAAGACTAAAGCATACTAAAATATGTATCAAGGATACATATTTAGTAACAAAACCATAATGAAACACAAAAAAAGTGATGACTATAAACATCAGAATAGGACTTTCCAAACAACTTGTTACTTATGAGAAAGATTAAAATCTTCTGTGGCCACTATTGCCATCTTCCTACAATTCAGTCTACTGATCTTTAATCTAAACTATATTTGGTGCCTTTTTTCCTAAAATGTGGTTACTCTTGTGGAAAGGGAGAGGCTGAGATCGGGACAAGACACTGGGGGATTTCTGAGGCACACCACAAAAGTATTACTGATTGAGTTTCCTTACATATTCTCTGTGGTAGGCTGAAAAATGGTCCCAAAGATATCCAGGTCCTAATCTCCGGAAGCCGCGCCTGTTAGCCCCTGTGACACAGGAGACTCATCTAGATGATCCAGGTCGGCACTCGATGACAGCGGAAGAAGGAAGAAGAAAGTGATATTTCCACGAAGGCAAACTGCTCCACCAGGAGCTTTCAAGATGGGAGAAGGTGCTAAGAGCCAAGGAATGCAAAGAATATGACCCTAAAAGCAGAGAAGGCAGGAAGCAGACTCTGGCCCTGGCCACTCCTCGCCTTACACCAAACTGACCTTGGACTTGTGACCTCCAGCAGTGGGAGAGAATAAATGCACACTGTTTAAGGCCTTCAATTGGCAGCGATCATTTGAAGAGTGGCATAGGAAGCTAATAAACATACCAGGTCATGCATTCTTGTGTTTTCTTTTTCATTAAAATGGTGAAAGAAAGGGAGTGGGAAACTTCTGATGGGATGGTCTCTTCAAGAAAGTGATGCATCAGAAATAAGTAAGACACAGAAGGTTAAATATCGCATAGTTTCTCTTATACAAAAATCCTGAAGTGTAAGTAATTTAGAGAGCAAAATAAAAGATAGATGATAAGAAACACAGAGATAGACTGTATGGATGGAGAAGGGGCCCTGGGGAAGGAGGAGATGGGACAGAAAGGAGAAGGAGAAGTAGAAGGATCGGGTGCCTACGTGTATGCACCAGCTCCCTGAGATGAGCGTATTTATTACACCTCACAGACATTAACAGCAAGGTGGGGTAGGCAGCGGCGTACCAGGAAACTCCAACAAAGATCCAGAACACCGCAGAAATAACAAAGAAGCTGCTCACACGCCAAGTAGGACGCTGGATAAAAAGACAATTTTAGGTTTTCTTCCAACCCAGAGAAGTTATGATTCTAATATTAAAAACAATAGCTATAATTCTGATTTTGTGCTCAATCATGGTGAGAGATCAGAACTTCCAGTTTCACAGCTATCCATTAAGACACTCCTCCCCGCGCCCCCAGAAGGCCTATTTTCCTCATTTCTTGCTCTCTCTGCCTACGAAGCCGGGTTTCTCCTCCCTTTATACCAACTGCACAGGCCGGTCCACTGTCTTCACACGAACTGCACACACACAAAGCCCGGCGGTGAGAGCCCCTCTCCTCCAGCTGCCCTCACACACCCCAGATGCTCGTCTCCTTGTTAGCTGTACCTTGCAGGATGGAATTTCTCTGCTAGAGCTTTTCTATTTCCCTACAATGGTTCAAGGCTTTCTCTCTCCCTCCGTATCTTATATTTTCCAGGAGCTTTCTCATTCTATTTACTAGACGAGGTAAAGATAATTAGAGTCGATAAGTGAAGCTTGCTACCAACTTGGATGGCGAATCCCGCGACCTTCCACAACACCATGGACAATGTGCACCTACTAATGACCTTCGAGACAGGCTGCTCGTTACCTGAAAACCTGAGAATGAAAGTGACGTTAGCATTGCTCCCTGGAGCCGGAGCAACCACAGAGTATTTCATGTGCTTATAACCCAGCTGAGAAGTGCAGAGAGACCAGCAGCAAACACTTCCTGTCCTAAGGCATAGTGACCACTGTGCACAACACAGGAGCCAGCTTGCTTTTAGCCTAAAAATGTGCAACATAATTATATACATAAATGCGACTCTTGAGTTTTACATATATATGAAACGGAAGAAATCTAAGTATATATGAAATTTAAAGGTTGCATTAAATAATATAAACTCACTTTCCAAATATATTATCTGAAATAAAATGAAAATAATGAGAAGTGTTGGTAGACTTCAGTTAAAAAAAAAAAAACTGAAAGAAAGGTAGACAAAGAAATGGAAAGCCACAATTGTGATTTTATCTGTTAGGATTATTTATGAGTTAGTCTGGGTGGCTCACACACATGAACGCGCACACACGCACCACCGGGTAAACATTTCCTCGATTCTGTTTGTCGCTTTCCTGAATGGTTTCACAGTAGTCGGCCCTCCCAATCCAAGGGCTACAGATCAATAGATTTAACCAAGCTCAGGTAGAAAACTTTCGAAAAAACCAAATTGCGCCTGAATGGAACATGTACAGGCCTTTCCTTGTCATTAGTCCCTACACAATATAGTAATAACAACTCTTTACCTAGCATTTGAATTATGTCAGGGGTGATACCTAAGCTGAGGGTGGGCGAGAGTGCACAGAGGACATGTGGAGGGGGCGCGCGAATACCACAGCTCTTACACGAGGGACCCGAATCTTTCCGTGTCTGTGAGTGGTGAGGGGTCCTGTAACCAACTCCATACAGAGACGACTACCCTATACATACATGACAACAGCAAAATACAGACGTGGACACACTTCTAAACTCAATGTAAAATATTCATGGACGTTCATGGATATGAAGTGGCAATAGCTTTTAAAGACATGGTACCTCATTATTTGTGGAATAGAAATAGCTTATTGATAGCAAGGGACAAAAGGTCCAATCCTCTGGTTCATGGTGACCACAATCTTTATCAGCTCATTTCTGATATGTATAAAGTGGTACTTGACGTGTCTACCACAGGAGTATGGTGTGGGGATAAAATGAGATTCCTCAGCAGGAGTCTAAAGAAGAAATTTCTACAAAAAGATTCTGAAAAAGGATAATCTTTTGGTCAGCAGCTAAAACTATTTCCAGAATATCAAGGAAAATTTAGTTAAAACTTTAGCAAAAGTGGCTGAGAACATATTTGATACTATAAATTGAAGAAGTTGCTTTTTTTTACTTTTATTCTAATTATTTAGATGCATGGAAATGCTAAAGTGTCTACATTACAAATTCCCTTTCTCTGTCTGTTTCTCTCTAGATCAGAGAGGTAACCAAATTCAATACTTTTACTTAAAAGTAACTAACTGACTGAAACATTTTAGGCTACTTAGAGAATAAGAGACCGTGTTTAATTCACCTGTCTTACTTTATAGATGACAAAACACTGTGTGGCTCTATCATGTATTCTCAAGTGAGATAAAATTTGGATTTGGACAGCAGGAAAAGTATCTTTAGGGGTAAAATATATAAATATATATTATAGGAACATGTATGTAGTACATTTGTGGCACTACTATTTCACTGGGAGATACACAGGAAAATTTCTTTTCTAAAACGTCTCCCATAGCCAGTAGCACTCAGGAGGCTGAGGCAGGATGATCAGCATTAGTTCCAGGCCAGCCTGGGCTATATAGTGAGTTCAAGCCCCGTCTGAACTACATAGAGAAACCCTGTCTCAAAACACAAACAAACAAGGTCTGAGAAAGGCTAGACTAAGGTTAAATGAGGGTCCATTATATATGGCCCTCATTCCAGTCTGCTACAGCAGTAACAGACACTCCATCTCTTGAAATTACACAATTATGCACACATCCCATTTTTCTTCAAGAACAACAGAATACTGTTGTGCTATAATTACTTAGGATTTAAATTGATGGCCAAAATATTACCTGAAGCTTTCTATCAGTATGCGCTATTATTCCAGAAATACCGCGTAGATGTAAAAGAAAATTTAACTTCAAATGTATTTATTGTTGAATGAAAGGAGCTTAGCTGGCTCCAGGTTAAGGGTGGGACAAGGGTGACAATAATTGGAGTGTGGGTAGTAGCTACAGAGCCCGAAGTTCTCGTGACTTGAACACAAGAGAATGATCAGACCTAAAGTGATTTGTAATCTTAAACTACTTTTAATCTTCCAGTATGTAAAAATGAGTATCCTACCCAGAGACCAGTGATAATAGTTTCAACACATTCTTAACAATCAATAGAACTAATCAGGGGGCTAGAATTCCATCACATAACCTTACCCAAAATACATAGAGCAGTGTCTCACTGTACTTTTTAATACAAAAATAAAATTAATCATGGAATTCCCCAAACAGAAAGAATCCTAGAGATCATTCTAACTTCTTTGCTCCTGTGTGGGGTATCACAATGTCCAAATTGTGACCTAGAGTTTTCCTTTTAAATCTGAGCCCGTAGAGCTGCATCGGGTGTCACAACTGCTCACAATTAAGAGACTACACAGTTTAAGTGAGCCTGAAAATTTCTTCTCTTCAGAAGTAACTGGAAATACTCATTTAGGTTTTTCAAATATTTGAATGTGAGAACTGCAATATTAGTTAGTGATACCATATTGTTGTTTTGGCCAGACACCTGAATATAGGAAATATGTTCTCTGTGATGTTTTGGTATTGTGAGTGTTCCTGAATTCTCAGATGACACAAACATAGTCACAAAAAAAAAAAAAAAAACCCGACAGACATTACGAGGAAGCCAACTGTCTGTTTCCCAAGCATAAACAGAACATTTATAATTATTTAATAAAGATAGATGTTTAAAATAAGGTGGTATTTAGATAAGTGAGACATTTGGTTGTTAACACACCTACAGCCATACAGCCATACTTATGTTACATAAGTAACAAAAAGAGAAATTTTTTTACACAAAAAGTCATTTTAGTTAACCTGAAATTTCTAAGTTCTACTTGAAAATCCAAGTGTTTTTTACGGTGTCTAAGAGAAGTATTAAAACATGTTCTCATTGATATGTTCATGAACAGTTTTAAAATACTTACACTGAATTTAAGCAAGATTGAATCATCCATTTTATGGCTGTACTCCAAGTAATGGTCAAAACAGAATAAAATAACTTTATATCAATAGTATTAAAGAAAATGACTTTCTGAGTGCTTTACTCCAAACTAAAAAGGTAGGGCTCATGGGCTGGGTGGACGAGAAAAAGTTTAACACTGGAAAGATGGTACAATTTAGAGACTAAAATAGTATTTTCAGCACTTAGTCACTTTTTCTATTGTATGGAGTCTGATTCAATTAATTCTTGGTATTGCGAGGCTAAAAAAAATCTTACGATCATCTCTAAGAAAAATTCGCGCCATGAGAAGCAGGGTTACACAACTAGTAGAATAGGAGAAAAAGCAGAGCTTGTTAACTCCTTTTGGCTTTAAATGAGAAAAAAAAACTAACAAGTTCTTTAAATACTTTCTCATCACCAGTCACTCTCTAATGTAGGTCACTTCCTCAATCACCAGCAGAGTGTGTGGGATTAGAACATTTATATATTAACAAGAGTAAGGACTGTAGTTCTGCGCAACAGAGATAGAATGTTGCTACTAATCCAGGTACTCTTAAATTATAACTTTTAGCCACTAAGTATACATCTAACACTGAAATTATAAACTTAAACTATTTTAATGATAAAGTTTTAGCATTGCTTAGCAAGCACAATTTTTAATAATTTAAAAAAGGACTTTGAAACATTAAGGACATAAAACATGCTTACTCTATTTTAAAAACAATTAGTGAAGGAAAGGTTTTAAGTTAGAATTGCTTCATGATTACCAAGTAAGAACTCTACCCAAATCGTTACTGCAAAATCTTGCATGTAATTACGGATGATGCCCGAGTGTGAAGGCCAGGTAGAATCATAAATCCTCAGAAAATTTCTCTTGTGTCCTCACTGTGATCTTCCAGCGAGCAGGTGAGGGGTTCTTGAGGGCTTCTAACAACAGTGCCATTTGTCATGAGGAATCATATGTTGCGGTTTTGCAGGGGAGCGAAGTGGTTCGGTAAGGAAAAGGGTTCTAGCTACAATTAAAGCTGTGAGATGCTAAACTCCATTATGAAGACAAATAGGAAAGTACAGCTTCATTGTTCAAAACAATTTCCCTCCTTTCAGTCCAAAGATTCATGCATCAATATTGTAGATGAACTGTTAATTACAAAATCAATTAAAAATTATTTCTAAAAACAGTCACGCGTCCCCAGCTCTCATGGGGGCAATTTGGGCAGAAGGTCTCGTCTCACTAGGACCGCGCCAAATCACAAAGTCGTCATCCACAAGTAAGCAAAAGCAATCTGGTTTTTCATTTTTCAGCGCGGCTGAGCCCAGCCTGAGATTGATCGTCACATATGGCCCCAGAAAACAAACTGTCAATACCTTGAATGCTGCAGAATTTGAACAAATAGCCGTCCGCCCATTCAAGCCACTCATTGCATCCCATTTAACAGATTTTATTGACAGTTTCCTTCTTGTAATTAAAGGGAAAACTACTGGCCGGCAACCAAGATAAAGTTCAAAGATAGGGTCAAAACAAAAGCAGATGGAGGGGCACGGTGTGACTGTCAATGGTACCAGCATCAGAGGGTGTTATTGACACAGAGGTATCTACCGATCGGCACGTCATTAAGGAGGGATCTATCCTCAACTTATGCAAATGCCAAGAGAGACTTAAGACCACAATAAAGCATTCAGAGGGGCACAAAGGGGCAGACAACAAAGCAACAACGATTTTTACTTATCAGAGGTTGCTCTCTATGTTAGCACACTCCAGTTCAAATGGGAAGAACATGTGCTCCCATCATCCTTAACCCTTCCGCATAGAAGGAACCCTGCAAGCGAATGTCCCTGCAGAATCTGGTTTCTGAAGAATTCCGGAATGGAAGAGATGGAGTATTCTTTGATAACCAAAATGAAAAGCAACACTAAATACACTTTCCCCATTGCAAAATTTGTATTTCTGAGGGGAAGTGGTTGGGGCAGATCCACAGCATCCCGGTGTTGACTTGTGTATAACACATACTGGAGCAAATTCTGCCCCATTGATGTCTCCCCCACAAGAATTCTGGTCTGTGAATACCCAGACCAGTAAATGTATTAGGGGATAAAAGTTTCGTACCTTTCTTTTAATGAGCAGGTAAAACGAAAACGATTCTCTTTAAGAGTACTTTTCTCCCGTCTAACTTTTCACTAGAAAGCTAGTTCTGCTGACTCACACAGAATTTGCAAACTAGGTCTAGCAGATTCCTGGAGAAGTTAAGAGAAAGAGTAAGACAGACATATTAAAAAATGCAACAACCACCATGCCAATATGCCAACCTGAATTAGCGAGAGCTATCGCTTTGAGGGTGACGAATTCTTCTTTCTCCAGCTTCATACTCTTGTATTTCTTTACCAGCTGCAGGATAGCGTTATTTAGGTCAAGAAGCCCTGCTAATTTGGACTGGTCTTCGTCCATTATATAATCGTCTGCATAGACAAGTTCGTCCTCAAATGAAAGTGATCGGTATACGACACCGAGGATCAAAATTTCCATCCAAGCACTTTGCAGAAGGCTCATCTGGTCGGCCAGAGACAGCGTGGAGAAGCCTGCATGGGGAGATGGGCAGATCGAGTTACTTTCCAGCATCATTTCATAACGTGACATTAGTTTCCTACATACTCAGCTTGTGCACTTGAACTCAAAAGGGTGCTGAGCTCTGATTAGAAGCCCTTCACATTTTCTCTGATCACTTTGTGAAAAGCAAAGTAAAAGTCATAAACCAGCTTCAATTTGCTGGTGTTTTTATAGGTTTTATAGACACAGCTGAGGGAACTGTAATAGAGGCATAGTGTTCTTTCTTTTGCTTGTGAAGCAAATACCACATAACCTTTATATCTGATGTCCAGCTGAAGTTTTATAAATGTGTTACAGGAAGTCGGATGTCCAACTACCTTATTTTGAAAAACTAGTATTGGTGAACACAATAAAAGTAAAACAAAACAAAGCAAAACAAAAACCCCCAAAGGAAAATAAATAGTTCAGGCCACACGGACTACAGCTTGGAAACATTTTTCTGTAACAGTCACAAGATAGTGGATTATGCAGCCAGATGAGATAACTGACTAAATATTTAGTCCTCACTAATATTTAATAGGAATTTCTTTTTAAAATAATGATTGCTGGTATGAACAAAACAAAACAAACAGAATACTTAGCAGCCTGGCCTCCTTACCAAATAGAAAAGCCAGTTGATTCGATTATTAAGGTCCAGGTTAGTTAAAAAGTTAAAATAAAAATAACTGGGTGTGGTGGATAGAATATGAAAATAGCTAGATCCCGAAGTGAATATTTAGATACTGGCTAGTTCACCTTAAGCAGGGCAATTAACTTGTACCTTAATTTTTGCATTTGGGAAATCTAGCATCCATGTAAATACTGGTTTATAACAGACATTTGAAAGCTTGACCATACTGTACATTCTTTTTTATCTAAAATATCTGGTTGATCACATTCACACATGCACACGTAAGTCCCTTCTAAGCCTGAGACAACACATGCAAAAAATAAAACCTCAATAAAAATGTTGTTCTATCAGGAAAGATGAAGCAGTATAACTCAACCTATCCAGGAGTGAAGATTTACATTCATATCCCAGAAAAGTGAGATCTGCATTCAAGTGAAAGTCCCAGTGAAGACGCCCGATGATCAGATGCTTTTTCCAAGAATGCCAAAAAAGAAATATTTTACTGCTAAGGAAGGGCACACCGGGAATTCCAGGGAAGACCACCCACCCCGTGACTCAGGAAAGCAACGGTACTGCCATTCGAGGCGCTGCCACCAGTATGTCCACGGAAAGGGGAACATTTTGAATCACGTGACTTAAGAAATCTATTTTTATCCAAATCATAAATATCTCCTCACACCCAACCTTGTTAGGCTCCTGTTTATGGTCACTGTCATCATTTTTTATTCATATCAAATTGTCCACATCCCACATCATATTAGAAACTACAGCACAATAAATGAAATCATCTCCCAGCATACTGGTGCACATTAGTGGCTGGCCACTTGGTGCCATTAAGTGCTTAATAAAATCAGAAGGATCAGTCCAGCTCTGCGGAGGGGTCTCTGTGGAGCGTGAAGAAGGCATTTCCTTCATGCCGAGGTGCTGACACGTGATTTGATCAGGATTCTCTTGGTCTGTCGGTATACTTGTTTTTCTTCTCATTCTTCATTTGCCGTTGCAATTTGGGCTTAAATTAATAAATAACCTCTTAAAACTAGACACAGAATAACCAATAGCATTTTGAATGGGGATTCAAAAGAGAAGCGTGAAATCTAGGAATAGGTTTGCATCCAGGTGCTTTTCGACTTGGGGAACGTTACACTCAACAACAACAAAAAACAAAAACTACATTTCTTTTTGTCTATCAGCACCCACCTCCCAGAAAAGGGTGCAATGCAAGCCCAAATATCTAACTCAAGACAAAAGAACAAGTAGGGATTTCTTTTGCAAATTAAATCAGCAAAACATGAACAACGGTCTGCAAGGTTAGGAGCAAGCACGAACAGGGATCTGAGTCGGCCCTGGCTCTGCTTCCCTTTGATGCTACAAGCAGCTTTCGCTCTGCCACAGATGGACAGAGCCCGTAGCCCGCGGCACCTGTGACAGCCCAATTCTCCCTCCCAGACACTGCTGTTAGTAAATAGATTTACACATTCTCCAATCTCCACACATCTTTCTGCCGAATAATTAAAAGCAGGATGATTAGTTTATTGAGTGGAAGGAGGAACTTTTTTATTGAGGTCCATCCACGATTTTATCAGGGCCAGCACTTTCACGGTTGTCAGGGGGGTGCAGGCATCCAATTTTTCTTATCTGCCTGATTAATACAAACGCTGTTTCAGGACGCATTAATTAACAGATACAAATCTACGTTCTCATGGAAGGATCAATACGGAGAAGAAAAGAGGCATCAATGTGAATTTAGTGCTGATGATGGAGAAGGCGCGCTATCGACATTTACGTGCACGGAAACTTTAAAGTTGCACCCGGGCCCCATTGTCCCTGTGATTTAGAAATTAACAATTTTGCAGCCGCAACAATGTTGCAGACATTTCTTTGGGGCTTAATTAAGCAAAAAGCAATAAAATTTCATTTTTAAGGTTGCTCTTGCAATTTGTTTTTGTGAGTGTTTTGTCCTTTCTGCAAACCTAACTTTTTCCTTTCATTTCTCCTTGAAATTAAGAGAGGAGAGAAAAGGTAAAAAAAGGTACTTTTTTGGTTTTGATCAGAAAGCTGGGGAGATGGTGGTAGCACAAAGGATGGGGTGAGTTTGCTTGCTTTATTTCCTCTTTCGGTTGAATGGAGGAAGTGTAACTTTTAGGAAAAAAAAGATGATCTATGCTTTGCGAAGTAAAATAAAAGTGTGGCTATCTCTCCCTTCTTGGTCTAGAAATAGCTGTCTTGTATGTAGTTTAACCCTTTCCCACCACTACAAGCTGGCACAAAGGGTTTCCTGCCCAGTGCCTGAGCAACACTTAGCCTTGGTTTGTGCAACACGGTCTCAATAAAGATTTTTGGTTTCTCTTACATGAGAGACCCAAAACATGAATTAAGAGCAAAATAAAAGGTAAATAATAGGAAGCAGGCAGATTTTTTTCAAATGGGTTGGACAGCAAGAGATAGAGGGAGTGGGTAGGAGGGGAGAGAAAAAGAATAGGAAGAAATAATTGAAGGAAAAATGGAAATATTGCTTTTGCAGATGGAAAGGGGACCAAGAGTTGGAAGGAACAGGGAGGGATGGGACAAAAAAAAATTAAGCTCGGTTATGTACATGTATCAACTCCCCAAGAAAAATGTAATCATTATGTACTGCAAATGTGTACTCATAAGAATATAGAGATCTTATTTTAATTCCATAAAATTACTTTACCTGCCCTTTAGGATTGCTAACTATATCAAACATTCATAAAGACACATAGATAAAATAGTATCTTTAACTATAGACCTGAGCAAGATATAAAAACCTGAATGACCCAGTTCTTAAAAAAAAAAATGCACATTTTAGTAAACTAAGTTAAGTAATTTTTCTAAAAACATGATTTGTCCACTGGCTCACACCAACTTGTATCCAAATGATCATCACTTGTTTATGCTTTAACCAGGCATTTAGTGGAGTTTTTAATTTGTTTGTTTGTTTGTTTTATAGCTAGCTGGCTACAACTTAGAGGTTCTCATCACCTATAATATGCAGCTAGCTTTGGAGAGAAATCTCTTTCCCAAGTGAAACAGAATATGCTTTGCAGTTGTGTAATTTGAACTTCATGTTTTATATGTCTCGAGATCTTAATCTCTGGTGGGTGACAGGTTATGGTTTTAAATGTTCTGCTGTATTACAGCTTTTTAAAATACACTGATACCGTGGCACATTTTCTTTTCCTCGCCAGCCATGGCCCGTTCGATGCATATTCCTGACAACTCTGATCTCCCTCCATCTCTGTCCCAGAGTCACTGCTGTTTAATGTATCTGAAGCATTTTGCTCAGCAGACTGACTCCACCCTGACCTGGAGTTAAACAGCATGTTTATCTGCACTACAGTGTGTTCCAAATAAACCACATGACCGTTGGGAGTAACATCATTTGGAAGAATAAAAACCTTCTCGAGAGGCAGGTACCCCGGAGGTAACGGGCTTGAAGAAAGCGTGCTCTGTGAGCCCTTCCGCTTTCTTCAGCCACAAACTTGGGAGGCTGACAGTAGCGCCACGAGCAGTTGTCAAGCACATTTTTTTCCCAGTGTGGCAAACTGATGTACTTTGCAGTCGACTTACAAAAAAGGCTAAGCATTTGAAAGTGTGAAGGGCAAAAAATATCTGACGGCTAGTCTTCAAGAATACACTTTCATTTCAGAAAGCATAAATGTTTATTTCCTGAACTGAGTGTTGACAGAAATAGGCTGCAGCGCAGGCATTTGGGTTTAACCCCTGCTAGGCATTTTCTTCTCGGCTGCTTTCTTGAAACTCGGAGCAAGCACTTTAAATCTTCAGGGTGTCTTGTAATATCAGCTGATCGTGGCATTGATTTGCCTGCTCACGGATTTTGAACTGTACTTTGTGTTCCATAAAAAAAACTGACGCTTTTCAACAAATAGTGCATCACACCGGAACTGTAATCGACTCGCTGGGACAGCATTAGTGACATATGTGAAGTTTGGTTGGAGAAAATATAATCAGTGTGGCATGAGCAAGAGTCCTTCTTTGTCATACCAAACACCTAATATCTACCAGGAAGAAGAACCTAAGAACCAAGAAGAAAACAAAAACAATGGCGCTGAGCTTTGGTTTAGCTACCATCAGACACCCAGATGTACAACCCTCGTTAGAGGAAAAACTCACTCTGCATTTCCAAGCTACTCGCCCTTTTCACTTACGGTCAGGTGGATCACTTGGTCTGTCATCACCGAAACACACAATTCTGATTCTTATTGGACGTTTTATACACGTGCGCGTGTGTGTGTGGGTTGTGTGCATGTGTGTGCATGTGCGTGTGTATTCTGCAGACTGGAGCTCACTGGGCATTCAGTGAAGCATCTCCAGATGGTTAGCCGCCAAAGCAAAAACTGGAGTACCTACATGGTGCTATCAGAAGTATTTTATTTAAAAATGTTCTGTAAAGGGGTGATAATGATAATCTCTACACTACAAAGAGTTTTTTTTTTTTTTTTAACTGCATTACTAAGTATTATCTGGTACGTAAGCATTCGATGCCTCCAAGGCCTACACTACTACTCGGCGAATCTTTGTCCTTCCAGGCAGAGTATATAGTCCAGGTTTTGGTGAGTTAAATAAAGTCAGAATCGGTATGGGTGAGACGTCAGAATAGCTGACAGAAACAGCAAATAGCTGCTGCCTGTTTAATATGATCAGTTGTTTGGACATTTTGGGGTCCCACATTCTGTAGCTCTGTTTTCATACTTCCAAGTGGGATTCACGTAGATTTCATGGAGCCATTCTGCCAAAGAAAAGCAATTGCACAGGGCAAATGCATATTCGTAAATTTCAAAGGCAGGATTTAGATTAACATATTATGTGTGTATGTGTAAGTGTATGTGTTGGAAGGAACCACCTTCAATAAAATTGGGCCAACGATCTGGGTAGCTGTGATCAACTAAAGAAAGGGGAAACAGAATTGTAAAGGTGACATTGCCTAAGATGCGACTGCCGCTGTTAGTTGAATTCACAGGCATACCTGACCACTGACCACCATGAGGACAATGTAAAAGGTCAAATGAAAGAACAGTCGGTTCACTCCTGGGCAAAGACAAGGAAAACATGCCCCTCACCCCACCCTGGCATGGGGTACAGGCTCTCTTAAACAATCTTCCTTGTTTCCCAATACAGCTTACTAGAAAAATTATAAGTATTATATGAGATAAAGAAAAACACTCCACATAGCAACACAGGAAACGCTCAGCACCACGCAGAAGTTTTGCTGTTTGTTTGTTTTCCCTGTGAGTGGGCGGATTTTAACAACTGTCAACCAGCCTTGTAAAAAGGAGTGTGACAGAACAGACGAGTGCCACATAAACAAGAACGTATGCACATCTCTGCGGCACACAAGGCTCCCCTCTCAAGTCATTTCTTACCCATCTACCCGCCATTTCTGAGTGAGGACAGAGAGCTGAAATAATTCTCTCAGCTTTTCCCACACTCCTTACTTGGCCTCAAAGTAACTTCCACTGTCCTTTCATCTGAGCCAGGATGAAAAAACAATTGTCTGGGGTCTTGAAGACAAGCATGCGCTGACATGCTGAAAGGTGGGAAATCTACAGGGTTTCTTTTCCTACAAACTTTATTTCTTCCTAGTTGAAAATAAGAAAGTTCTTCTAAGACTGTGGAATTCATGGGACTGTGGAATTCATGGGACCACAAGAAAAAAACAAAAGCAGCCCTACACAATGTAAGACTTTTTACAGAGTCTGTAAAACGGTCACTTTGGGATGAGATGGATACTGAAAAGGGATAAGGATGTTTCGGGAGCCACATTTCTGATTTAAAAGAAAAAGAATCTGTGGTTGAATCTGGCTCGCTCTACCCATGACTAAGTAGGACCAGGTCAAGGAATGTCGAATGGTGTTACAGGACACTAACTAGTAATCTGAGGAAAGCCAGCCCAGCTTGGGCCCACGGAATCCCCACCAGAGTTGGTCCAACACTTGACTGAAAAATCCTGTCTGCACAGTAGACATCTATAGACTCTTTCTTTAGGGGCGAGGTGTGGGGGTCCTGGGGGGGGCCCTAGGACCTTGTGCATGCTAAGTACATGCTCTACCCCAGCCCCCTGCGGGCTCTATCTTCAACTTTGAAGATCCACAAGGCTGACGGGATTTCCACAGGGTTTTAAAGAGTCTGTGGAAGATATTTAATATCAAGCACCGAAAAAAGATCAGCTTTGTTGCCATGGAGTGATGGCTGAGGGAAGAAGTTAGTGAAACACTGTGACCTTGACATCTAGCAGCCATCTACAATGAGTGACACTGATCTGACCCCCTCAGGAGCTGAACTGTGTCCCCCTTCTGCTAACGTGAGAATCCTAACCCCCAGTTCTTGTGAATGTGACCTTGTTTGGAAATGGGGTTTCTATGGACAATCAAGTTATGATAAGGCCACTAAAGCAGGCCCTAATCCAGCATGCACATCTTCATCATTGTTGGATAAATTTGGACAAAAGACATGGACAGGAGCAGGGAGCAGGTGATGTGAAGACACTGGGACATCACCATCTACCATGCGGTCCCCAAGTCAGGGGACCGCTGAAGCCACCCGAAGCCAGCAGCGATGCGCAGGATGGTCTGTGCTTGAGGCCCTCGGGATGAACTTTAGTCTGGGCCTTCTGACCCCCCGAGTCATGGGATAATACCTCTGTGTGTCAGACGCCTCCCAGTTTGTGAGTTTGTGGTTCTGTGTCTCACCCGCTTGGGGAAATAATAAAGAACCCACACTCAATCTCGTTATCTGTCAAGTGAGAAGTGTGGACTGCGCACACTAATGAGCAATCTTCCATCTCCAGCTACTCCAAATTCACAGGAAGACTCTCATGAAACACAAAGCTTCCAGGGCCACCCTGAAAACCTCAGATAAAGGTCCCCAAGCTGCCATCAGGGTGACCTGGAAATGGGTGCCATGACTGCCACCAAGTGGCTGTGAAACTCGGGGGAATGACTCAGCTTCTTTGGTTCCTGCTTTCTCACCCGGGAAATCGAAATGTGAGAAAGATGTTCCTGAAGATTTGTTCCAGCCCTAAATTATTAGGTTTCTAGTGGTTCTACTGTAGTGAAATTCAAGTCAACTGATATGTACGGCATCCTTGTAAGGGATGCACTCTGCTCGGTACTATTAGGATTTACAAAGAGTACAAAATAGTTTTTGCCTTAACATTTTACAGCTCAGTAAAAGTAGATTAGACTATAATTAAGAAAACAAATACTGTAAGTATTGATCAAAGTGTATTTCCTGTCATATTTCCTAAAAAATCATCCCCTAGTATCTCCTCTGTAGATGGCCTAACACGTTGGAAACTGAGCTCATTGTCCAAACCCCCGGCATCCACACCCACTGCTCCAGGACCTCCCCGTGCCCACATTCACAGAGCTGCCGTCCCCAGGCTACCACACTCCGCCCTTCATGGAGTGCCACGCTTTCTCCATTTTCCTTCTGAAACCTTTCTCACATGCACACGGTTCCCACTCTGTTAGGTTTGACCACTGTTCCACGAAGCATCTCGGGAAGCTGTAAAGTACAGAAGTGAGGAAGAAGGTAGAGGCAGAAGCAGCAGAGTGAGAGCAAGTGTCAGGTGAAATCGGGGAGTGCCTGTGACGAGGGGCAATCTTAGGTCCATCTGTGACCCTGCCGCGCTTTGCTGTGTCTCCTGAGCTCTACAGGGGAGACAGGACCCTTGGCTTTGATCCCTTCTGTGTCCCTAGCCCCTGCAACGGTGCCTGGCATTTCGCAGGTGCTCAGCAAATGTGTGTTATGTGAATAAATGGGAAATGTTGGGTGTAAAGGACGTTGTTTCCCAGTGTCCTATACAAGTGCTTATTTGGAGCCAATTAAACTCTGGTAGACTCCTGACAAAATTTCTTAACCTCCACTGGTTCCTCTTTCCTTTTTACTTAAAATGGACAATTTAATCTTATGTTCTAACTACTTCTCTTACGTATTTATAAGTCAAACATTCGCCAAGATTCTGTGATGACATTGCAGTGACCTGAGTCCCTGGAAGTACCTATCGTCTTTCCCCTGGTCATATAATTGCTCGGCAAGGTAAGCATTTGCTTTCCGTGGCCGACGTCTTAAACCGAGCCCAGTCCAGAATGAAAACAAATGCTCACTGTCTCTTTCTAGTTGCATAAATGAAATAAAGCATGTTTACTTTCTTTTCATAAATTCTTAGGAAATTCTGAATTTAATTTTTGAATAGCCAAAGTTAAAAATTGCTCAAGAGGAAACTATCCACATGAAGAAATGGAGAAAACCTGGATTTTCACCCTTATTGCTTTTTTCTTACCAGAAGCAAAAATAGCAAAGGGAGGGTAGCGACAAAAATGTGCCCATACGGCATCGGTCCCTTGGTGCCTTTTAAAATCGAGGGTCTTCACCGCGCAAATATTCACCTGGCGCAAGGCTTGCCACAGGGCAGTCTTGGGTCCACACAAAGGGGTGCAGCACCTGCCCACGGTGAATAGCAAAAAGGGCGTTTGCAAATGGCAAAGACAGAACTTCTCTGATACAACCTGACCTTTACCGTGTATGAACATGAAGTAATTTAAACGCCACTTAGGTATCAAACTTATCGAATGAATCTGTTTATGTATTCATACAAAGGAACACATTTCCACCTGCTGAAGGAACCGTCACAGCTGTAGAAGCAGCCGTGTGGAGATATTTCATATAATACAGTGGGATCTATTCGAGTCTAAGGGAAATCAGGCAGAACCTTTAGAAAACGAAGCAGAGGGCCAAAAATATCTTTAATAAGTCAGAAGGAAGTTCACATTAATTGCTATCAACTTTGTTTTTTTTCCATTTATTGTACAGACTTAGAAGAGTTTGGAGTTTAAGGATACGAATGATATGAGTTGGAGACCAACTATAGTTTTTCATTTAAAATAGAAATACAAGGAGAAATACAAGAAGAATAATTTTGCTAAAGTAAATTTTAGGATCAAAAATAGACTTTTTCATGTTGGTGCAGCATGTGCTAAGCCCTGGGTTCAGTTCTCGGCCCCAGAAAAAAAAATATACCTTTTCAATCATCCAAAGTCTTAATAAACTAACCAATAAGTTATTAACACAGCACACCAGTTGCCAGACTCCAGCAAGGCCTGGTGTGCCTGTCCACTCATCAGAGCCATGGAGACGCCATCTCTGCTGTCGTTTTGGCTAAATATTTTTTTAAAAGGCCAACATTTTCCTACTTTCCTTCATACTTTCTAATACTTGATTTCTAACATACTTAAAAATACTTAAAAAATGAACTTTATGAGGTTTTCTTTTTCTCCACACATAAGGTTTAATAACAATATTTTTTAAATTGAACCGTTTTTCTTGGACGAGTGAACAACTGAAAGACCTCCATGAAGAACAACTAGCCATGGCCACCTCACTTCTGTTAGATGCGACACCACGCAGCACTCCAGTACTGCAAGGATCCTAAAGCACAGTCCACATCCCACACGTGGCTAACCTAGGAATACGCGGCAGTGGATTAGACAGATTTACCTATTAATTTACTGAGGTATTGCAAATGAGAAGCTTAGAAGGAAAACCAAATTTCTCAAAGCACCCCAATCTGACCCTGAATTAAACACTGCCTACCCTGGAAGCTGAGAAGCTGCTCCTAAAACACAAGCTGGGACCAAGGAAGGCAGCGTCTCTGGCTTCCTGTCCTGTGAGCCGTCCTGTTAGAGTTTTCTCACTCTGCAAGCCGCACGAACACACGGGTCAAGGCACAGAATGGTGCTAGCATGGAAAGATCCGGGTCAACGCCACAGCAGTCCACGGAAGGAGCTACACAGTGGATTTCAGCTACCAGCCACAGAGTAGTGTCGTGGCTTTCTCGTGAACTTTCACTGATGTGACCAGGAAGTGGTTCCAGCTGGGACCACCAGGAGAAAATCAAGTGTAACCTCCACGATCATTTTTAATAACATGTCTTCAGATACTTTCAAACTTACCTATGTGGCTCCTTGACATAGACACCTATAAACACAAATTCCACAAAGAGGACCCATTATTACAGATGGTGCTTGTGGAGTTAACACTAATTCCTTCCCTCTTCTCAATTTTCTGCTTTTTGTTTCTTTGTTTTTTAGACAGGGTCTCGCGGCCAGTTCGGGCTGGCCAGGAATTCACTGTATTCACTATTGTAGGCTTGCTGGCTTCAAACTCACAGTGATCCTCCTGCCTCCGGTTCCTCAGTGCTGGGATTACAATTACAAGTAAAGCAGGGAAAAAGAAAGAGAAAAGAAAGGAAATTCTCCAGTGTGCTTCTTTCGGCTTTCCTAAAATAGAAAGACACTGTAACTCAGCATCTGTAACATATGCCCTAGAAGGAGGAGAGGCAGGAAAAAGGAATTCAGGAGGTGTTCTGAATAAATGCAAGCCAAAGGATTTATAGCACAGGTCATTAAAAACAAAGTGTCATATGTATTCATGAAAGTACGCAGAAGAAATACGTTATCCATGAGATTCGTGTCACAGATAGGAAATTACAGCACGCTGACCCCGAAACTCCACATTCAGAGAAAATTAGACACCTCACACTCAATGCTTCAAGGCCCGCGCACAGTCTGCTCCAGACGGCGTGGAAAAACAGCTTCTCTGAATTCCCAGCTACGTCAGGGCAGGCAGCTCCCAGCCCGGCTCCCACACCGTTTTTCCCCGTGGCCAAGGAAGATCTGTTGAGGGATATTTACTCCCAAGTTCGCGGCTGGCATTTGCCAGCTCCAGCCCGGCCAAGTCGTTACAGCCTGGCCCAGGTCCCGCAGGGAGGCGGGCAGTTATCTGCTCACTGACAACAGAGGCCACCCCTTCAATTCCTGCTGCCCGGCCTCCCTTCTTGACACTGTCCCCAGGTTGGATAACTGGCCGAGTCAAAATGAAACAGAAACAAAAACAGTGGACCACACAGCTCTCGGAATTCCTGAACCAAATGAACTCAGAATCATTGAGCACGAGTAAAGGCTGCCCGTCGCATTTACCAGGGATCCACACACAAACCACACCTTCACCTCCACGGACTTTCTCTCAGAGAAACTCTTCCATTCAGTAGTGGAAAGGGGGGCGCATGAGGCTGCTGTGCTCTGAAGCTCCTCTCTGTCCCTAAAGGGACACAGCTGCATGGCGGGCTCCTGCTTTGATCTGCTGGGAAGTGTATTTAAACCTTTGAATCCCACCTCTCTCCTTAACTATGACCAGTCCCTTTCATGAGACTGAGGCTTGCTAATACGGTCCGGAAATCCGAAAAATCCCTATGTAAGGTTGATTCAAGGAAATAAGCAAAGGACACGGGTTACGATCCACAGATAAATCTATCCGGAAGTTGCACTGTTTTCTAACTCAGTTTGAGTAGCAGTGAGACGCCCCCCGACCCAGGGACTCTTTCGTCTGCAACAGTCCAAAATGAGAAGGGGAAAAAAGGAGAAAGGGGAAAAAAAGCTGCCTGATTCTAATACACCTAATTAGCCATCGGCAGACTCTTAATTGCATACATTAGGATGATTCCATAGTGGAGATTAATTCTAAATATACCCAAGCAGCTGGTTAAGATGCCATGGATTACAGTGCGGACTGTACTTTTCCACTTAATTAGATATCAAAATTAAGCAGCAACAAGCATTTTGACATAACGGGGATCAAGCCGCTGCCTGGTCTCCCAGAGCTGCACTAAAGTGACCGCTAAACAGAGGTGCACAGATGGAGAGATATTAAATGCCGCACTGGAAAGTAATTTCAAATAATAAAATATCAATATTTACATTTTAATTACCCCTACTGAGAGCCGCTCTGTCATTTTCACTATTGCCGACACAGCAAGGGGTACTGGAACGACATTGCGGCTCTGGCGGAGATGACTATTTTGTTTCCATTAAAGAATGACAAGTGTTTTAGAGGCAGTGACACTCGGTGTGTGAACAAGAATGACAGCAGATCAGAAAATTCCTATTAAGGGACTAAATGCCTCAACAAGAGAATTGACTCTGAGCGGCCGTTCCTTCTTGAAGCACATAATCCTTTCCAAATTTTCTGCTGAAAGTTTATTATCGGGGAGGCCCAAGGGAAGTTTTCGTCTCCTATGAAATATTTAGATCCGTAAAATGTTATATGATGATTGTCAATTTAAAAACAATAATACTTGATGCGAACAAATATCCAGGAGTTCTGTGTAAATCACAGCAAAGTTGGGAGCTTTCTCTCTTTATATTCTCTCATTGAAATGGACAGACTCATTGACGATTTTCCTCCAAGCCATCTCTGTTTCTTACGTAGTTCGTGGATGAGAATGTGGGGCCGGGTCAGCAGCAGCAGCATCAAAACAGCAGGCTTGTTTTCACTGTCTTTTCATCAGGGTTTTATTGTAGCCAGCCATCTTGGTCACCATTCCACTGACACAAACACTGAAGTCAAGAAGGGGTCATAATTTGTGTAAGTGCACGCATGTGCATGTAGAAGACATATTTGTCTTTAGCTTCTGTTATTTTTTAAATACAGCAAATCCCGGGTGGCTCTTACCAGCCTTCACCAAATTTAATTACTCTTTATGGGGTGTGAAGACGAGATTATGAAAAAAAAAATAAAAGGTATATATTAGATGTGACACGCTGCATTCACAGGATAATAAATGAAAACAGTAAAGTCTTCCTCTGGGGATGACTGTCAAAACTGTAGAGGTCTTGAAAGAATTTTAATGCCTCAAGATATGAGAGAGTGTGTAAGAAAAACTCCTTGGTCAGTATACTATCAGAGGCGTTAACTGATCCCCCCATCTCAGAGCCTGCATTTATTTAATGTGTAGAGATGAACAACCATAAATGTGATAAATGGCTACTGCAAGAGGCTAAATAGAATTTTGCAAAGAGGAGAAAAGGGAAGTTAGGGAGTTATATAGATCCTTCGCACTCTTTTCCTCCCATTCCCTTAAAAATATCCACTCTGAAGTTGAAATAAAAACTGATAACAGGCAAGGTACCCTAATGCACGCTCCCTAACAAGATGTTCCTCTTCAGGAAAAAGAGAAGTGTGCAGAAAAGTATTTCTTAAGCATCCCTAATGCTTTAAGGCAAGACAGATCCCCATTTCTCAGCTACTAGCACCTTTTAATTTCTGAAAGAGCCACGGTTGAAAATCTTAATTAATTGTTCCATACTGCTTCAGGATCATTATGCAATGTAATAAAGGCCGTGTAATTATGAAATTTTACAGCCATTACCAAGGCTGATGGCTCGTATTTCATCGTCAGCTGGCCCCGATGGCTTTTAGGCACTCGGCTTCCCTTTGATGAACTACAGACAGATCTATCAGGCCCAAACAATATCCAGGCGAGGCGGCTATAATAGCTACCTACAGATGAAGCCATAGATAAAGATAAACTATAAATCTACACACACAAATGCAGGCACATCGCCTGGGGATGACAGAAGAGAGAGGATGAGATGCTAGGAAAGGTGGCTGCTCCGAGCAAGGCGGCCTCTTGAGCTCCAGGACAGCTTGGATTTCATAAAAGCCAGGGAAACCCAACTGAATGTCTCATTTATTCTCTGTATCTGGAAATCAAATGAGAGAAGGATGGGTGTCCATGAGCATTGTATTTAGTGCATTACTTAAAAGGCAGAGACTACTCGGGTATCCTAACATCTATTTCAGTGGTGTGAAAGGAATAAAAAGGCTGGATAGACGGCGTTCTATTCCCTGCACAAGGCATTAACACAGCCATCCAAAATAAGTACTCTCTAACAAATTAGATTACAACTCGTGAGTGTCTCTTTCACGGAGATTAACATTTTTAAAACAGGAATTCAAGAACAACAAAAACCAACGCCGAACCACAGGGAAAAGAAAATGCTATTTGCACAGAACTAAAACACTCTCAGCTCGAAATGATGGACTGGTTCTGGAATGTAAGAGGTCGTCCAGTCTAAGAACGATATTTTTGCTGAATGTACTTCCAATTCGGCCCTTTTGGTGAATTAAGCATCTCCGCAGGTCCTCTTAATACGAAGTTAAAGGGAAAAGGGCCACGGAGGAGGGTCAAATGACAGCCTCAAGTGTGCCACTCCAGGGGTATCTGGTTTGACCCTGCCTTTGGGAGGTGGCAGCCACTCCAGGAGCTAACACCCTCGGCCCTTCATCAACCTCAGGCTGGCTTGTTTCATGAACACCACCAGACAAGCGTTCTGCAGCATGACTCATCTCAGAGAAAAAGCTCATGTGTCCACGCAATGCCGCCTGCGTGCTGACACAATGGACCACGCAGGGCAGCCTGGTGATGTGGGCCAGGGGAGCTGGGTGCACAGAAACAAAGAGGTGACTCTGCGTAAGAGGATGGAAACTCTGAGGCACAGCTCGAGATGGCCCACTACGCTATGGATTAAGAATGAGAAGATCCGGCGGAGGTGCAATCTTGGCTACTAACCAGTTCTGCAGCTGTGAGCCACTCATTGAAATGCTCGATTTCCTTATCTGTTGGAGGCTAGCAAACCAGGTCCTTGGGTCTACGGTGCGCTCCAGATCAGACCTTCCGTTATTCTTCAGTGAGATTTGACGGGGTCTAAAAATACGCTTCCTTCCATGACTGTACAGTCTCGCGGCCTCAGCTCCTTTCCAAGCTATGTTTTATTTCACCAATGTGATCTCACTTTCTGTATTTCAGATAAACGGAAGACATCAGCTCTGAATACCCTTGACCTGCTTCCCTTCCATCTGCACCGGGACCAATCCCTACTCTGCTTCCACTTGTTCCTCAGGGAAGAGACCACGCCTCCTTTCTAAGGAAGGCCTCTGCTCTGCTCCCAGGCCCATCTGCTGTGGCCATCTCACAGGTCTTCTTTCCTCCATGGTCTGCTCAGTCCCTCTTCCTTTATTCCAGGTGTGAATCTCTCCTCCTCAGAATCCATCCATCCCTCCCTCTATTGTATAACAGCTTCCCTCCACATCTGTGGCAATCTCTCTCTCTTCCTCTTTGCTTCCTGCATCCCTTCTCACCAAAACCCCTGACAAAATGGTGGAAGGAACAAGCTTTTCCACTCCATTCATCTCCATGTGCCAAGTCTGGATGGTCGCTCACTCTATCCTGACATGGTCACTGAAGGTCGCCTCTTGTCAGATCCCACAGCTGGACTTCCTTCACCTCTCCACGCCTTGTGTTAGTCCACTCGGGCCTCCCATTTCCTTCTCAAACATCTCCTTTGACACTTGTAACTCATCTTCTTCCTGGTCTTCCTTCCTTTGCTTGTGCTGATTTTTCCACATGATACGTTCAATAATTCTCTCTTAGCTTCTTCATTTTCTCTACCTGCTCCCTGTTGCTGTGGATATAACAAAACTCTTTCACCAGCACACACTCTTCTTAAGACAACAAGACTTACCCATTTCCAGCTCCCTGGAGTCACTCCTACCCACACATCCACAGGCATTTCAAAATGTCTAAAAGGAAACACCTTCCCCCTCCAAACCAATTCCAAATACATTCCCTACAAACATCAAATTCCAAATGCCATTGGTTACTGAGAAAATGTCCATTGAAAATAAACAAAAATTTGAATACGAGGAATTTTAAAACCTAGAGTCGCTGTCGATGCTTCTCCAGGCCCCAACTGTCGCGAAAATGTCTCTTGCCTCCAACTCTTATTCCCAGTCACACTGCTTAGCGACCTGCCCCCGGCCTTCACCTGAACCCCGCCAGTGACCTCAGTGACCTCCAGACTCAGGACATCCCTGACTCTCTTCTGCTGCAGCCACAGGACCCAGGATCAGCTCCCCCTGCGGTGACACTTCTCTAGGTGAGGGCCGTGGGAGCCTTCACAGGTGGGGCCCACTTTCCCTTCCTTTCTTTACTCTTGCTGAGATGATGATGATGATGATGAGGATGGTGATAAAAATTCACCAAATTCATACGGGCTCACACCGCCAGGCACCGTGCTAAGCACTTCCCTTTATCCAGCGCCCGTCACGACCCGAGCCTCAGAAATACAGCAGAAGGTAAAGTATGAGTCCTTCGGCAGTCAATGTTTGGGGGAGGAGGTACAAAAATAAAGAAGGTGTGAGACAGTGGTACAGCGGGGCAAAAGGTCCAAAAAACCAGGGGAGAAAATGGTCCCCGAGGACAGGAGGGGAGGTGCCGCCGCTGTGAGCAGGGTCTGAAGGAGGCAGGAGGGCAGGGCACCAGCACGGAGTCTGTGACCAGGAGCAGCACGAGAGGGCGCCTCCTCTCTCTCCCTGCCCTGCTGTGACCTGCCTTTGACAACACGGCGACGTGGTCCTCACTATACCTGCACAGCTAGAGGTGACCCGGCAGCCGAGTGGGCCCGAGGGTGGCACAGAACAAGCCTGAGAACCCCGAGAAGTTTGAGAGAGGAAAACCACAAATGCGTTTCTAGCCCGACAAGAAGAGGCTGGACCCTGGTCGGCAGCCTCCGAGCTCGTCGCCTTCCGGGCTACTGCGCTGCCCTCCCAGGCCGAAGTGTCCGGCAAGCCGGTGTGAGGCAGTTACAGGCCCGCGAGGGCGCGGAAAATAAGCACCGGAAGTGATCTCGGACGCGTGGCATTCCGAGCATCTCCTGAACGCAGGAGGAAGGAAACCAACCCGGCTGGCGGGGCAGGCGCAGCACGGCGCTGCTCTAAGGGCCCATCTCAGGGTTCACGCGCTCACTGGCACCAAACGTTTAGAGCAGACTTGGATGTCATAGCTTCGCTTTCCACGCACAGTCTAGGAAGCGAGGGTCACCACTCTAATTGGCAACATGAAGTCTAACTTCAGTCTTGGCGGGGGATGGTGCTTCGATCAAAAGGACAAAATTGATGTGCACTTCTTTTTTTTTTTTTTTTTTTTGCCAAGCCACATGTTAGACAGTGGTTAAAGTGTGGTTGTTGACGATTTGTTTAATGAGTTTGGAGAATGTTCACATGTGCTTCCTTCTAACCAGAATGGAACACCCCGAGCATAGCTTGAAAGTATAAAATTTTAGTCAGGCTGGTTATTAAGGGTGTTAGCATACAGGTGATTAGATGAGGTGCTATGTTTGGAGGCACAGTGATAGGGCCCCTCCCCACCTCCTTTCCCATCATCCTCCAACTTCAGCTCATTCCACTTGGGCCTCCTCACTCTTTCTGGAAGGCCCAAGCACATTCATACCCCAGGATCTTTGCACATCCCGTGACCCCCCAACTCCCAGGGCTTATACTCCACAGTGGCAGGAAAGTTTTTTTAATATCTTGCTTACTACATCACTGTTCTTCAGCATAACCTCACACAGAGTTAGCGAAGTAAAATATTTGAAAAAACAGATGAAAAGATGACGGACAGTGAACATAGTACTAGCATCATATTGTGAGTGGCGTATGTTTAAATGGAAGATGCTCAAAATATATTAGATTCTTATTCTATCTTTGATACAAATAAAGATCAGTTGCCTCAGCTAGAGATACAAAACACACACACAATTTACTTCTAAAATATTTCTTGATTTTGCTTCAAGGAGCAGGCTAAAGATGTTAATTTAGAATCCAATTTGATTATATGAATATTTGAAGCAAAGTTAGAAACAGGAAAAATGTGATTTAACAAAGAATTTGCAATGGACCGTATTTTCTCATCCCAAATCATTCTACGTGGTCACAGTACAGTTGGAATTTATGTATTTTAAGGTTTTCCCCTCATGACAAACCTAAGACCAAGGTAAACATATGAGCCTTTCACTCCGTAATTCATATAAAATGAAGTAGATGTAAACAAATTTCTACATTCAATGCACAAGATTTTATAGATTTTTTTTGTTATCCATATTTTTCATTTATTACACATCTTAAATCAGAACAAGAACATCTATCATCAGACACTTGAGTTAAACCTCTAGCCGAAGACCAGAGGTGGCCAGAGACAAGGGGCTTTATTTAATTGATCAACTATCTCTTTTTACACCACAAAGTAGGCACCCACATATTCATTCAACGCAAAAGCGCACTACAAGTGCAACCTGTCTATGTCAGTCAGTCCTATTGTTTGAAAGAATGATGCATTTTCAACTTTTCATTGCTAAAATCAACTTCCATGTAAATAAGATACATGCAAGAAACTTGGTCCTGAATAATTAACAGGACAAGTGTAGATACTACAAAGTAATCTGTTTCGGCTTCAGTAGGATCTCAGCCTAGAAAGTTCTTGAGTAACTGAAGTACAGGAGAAACAGTAGCTAGAAATAAGGACTAATTCAAAGCCAACTATGTCCTAAACGAACCTTTCTTTATTGTGGTGCTTTTTTTAAGCATATCCTTTAGAATAATTCCTGTAGACCTTGTTAGGATTTTTTGCTACTTAAAATCCAACACTGGAATTATTTCTTTAAAAAAAAAAAAAAAGCAAAGGATTTGTACTCCTATAGAAAACCCTCAGTTTCTGGATGTTTCTTTGGAGCCCAAGAAGATGACATTTACTACCATCTTGACGAGAGGGTCTCATTTGATTCAGGCAGCGCTCAGGGAAGACGTGGTTCAGCGGCCTACAAATTCTTTCAGGTTTTATTAATTAGGTGGAAACCCTTTCCCACTGGGACAGTGCAAGGTATTTATTAACACTTCAGCCTACAAATAGAACAAATGTACAGAGAAGAAGGTAATTATTAAATACACGGATCCCTTTATCTACTTGGCAGGGACAACCCAAAAGACAGTTTCTGATTATGATCTTTTTCATGATATTTTAATTGTGCTTCTTAACCTGCTAAATTAGAAACTACAGCGCAATCTCACTCAGATCATAGACAATGGAGATCATATCAATTTGCAACAAAATGTATGAATGCTTCTATCTGCTTTAATTACATCAAGAATTTAACGGGCAAATTCAACAGGATCGCAGAAGGACTGGGAGTTAAACGTTATCTATCAGCCGATGGCACCACCATCTTCCGTATATTGTTAGACATTATAGAGTGTGAATCTCAGTTTAATAAGAAGTTTGGGAAATAATCATATTTAAGTTAAAAAAAAAAAAAAGCCTTGTTCAGATAGATCTGTGTCTGCTGGTTATTTCTGTGACCAAATGTTCCATATCCTGCCCTGGCAGGGAGCACAAGAGAAAAACACTATGAAGAGAAATTCTAATGTTCAAAGTCTAACTCTGAAACAGACCAGTATATGAATTACAAATACGATTTTTAACTTTTCTTTTGTTCAATGTCGCTAATCAGTTAGAGATCAAAACTCTGCCAGAATTTTTCTCAACCAAACCTCGAGTTCTTCTCGAACAGTCCACTGACCTTTATCTTAAAAGCCCTTACACACTTGCCTTCCTGTACATCCTTGAGTGTGATCTTACAGGTTCTTGAGGTTGGGTGAGATTTCTATCTGAAAACTAAGGGTTTGGGATTCTCGTCCTGACCACACTCAGGGAGCCTAATTCATGACAATTCCTAGGTAACAAATAGACCTAAAACGTAGTTTTTGGTGAGTTTTCATGAGTTGGATATGCTATATTCTGTGGGTGCATGGTGGGGGTGTGTGTCCGGGAGTTCTGATTCTACTAATCCTGGTTGATCAACTCCTAACCTTCCGAGTGACTTCCAAAAGGACAGCCCGGCTAATGCCACCTCCTATTGCACTCCATTTGTTTCTTCCTCTTGTACCATTTTCTATCTGCTTTCTAGATGTGGGACTTTGTATTTCATTAGTTCAGTAGGATTCACGCTGTTTTCTCTCTTGGAGGAATAAAAAGATGCATCTCTTTTGGATTCCTTAGAAAGTATCTCTTTTCAAAATTGCTATAGCTCTTCAATACACAGAGAAAGGAGACCCTGAGTCATGCAGTTATGGGATGAGTGGCTGGGTGACACAGCACACAGGACCCTAGAGTCCCCGTCAGCTTTCGAGCAAGCTGAGGGAAATGAAGAGACGGGACCCGGAGGGAACTCTCACTTCAGTGACACCTAGAAGGCCTCCACATCTCCACTCTGCCTCAGGAGAACGCTGAACACTTCTTACACCTGTGTCTCCCATTATCCTTTCTATTCTTAATTTTTTCAAATTTTTACAATCTTTTATTGAATAGATTTAAACTCTTTAATACTGGGACGTTTTAAAACAGTGCATTCCATGTGAAAAGATCTCAATAGTGTTATGGGACTGAATTTTTCCTCTATTTTTCTACCTATTTATTCACTTACTAATATAGCCCTAGGTTCAGATTCTGTATGGAAAGTTTACTCTTGTATGTGTTCTGCACAAAAAGAATCCCATTTTGATTTGCACCGGCTTTAATTTAGTATCTATTTGTACTTAAATAGCTCGCAATTAAGGGTACTACCCGCTGTCTCCACCCCTCCAGTGGAGGGTATTGGGAATGGAATATGGTAGAAGCTTTGAACTAGGACTTTTGGTTGTCGAGCCAAAGAATGTTTCATGTCCCGCAAACAAAGCGTTTCCGAGTCAGGACGGCAATAGCACCCCACTGGAAAACACTGCCGGTTAAGTGCACTGGAGAAATAAAACTGGAACTGAGTACGTGGTTGCCGTGAGCCACGGTGCTGAAGATCGTCTCCAAACCACCGACAAGATACCATGTGTGCTGACTTCCCGCAGCAGAAGGATCTCCTGTCTGCTGGGCTGCAGTACTGTTTCCAAATCTGCCTTCAAGAATAGCATGACGCAAGCTTCTATTTAGGATTTTTAAGTGTTCTTTATCAGAATTAAATATATTTGCTTTAACATCCCATAAATTTCTTCTACACTTCTCCTCATCCCATCTAGGTATAAAACAGCAAAGAACTAACTGCCTTGAACTTCAAATTTAGGGTTGTCTTGGCAACACAAGTTTACATCACATTAAGGTTCCAGTAAGCTGCTAATTTTGTTATCTCAGAATCCACAGCTAATTATTGCCTCTGGAGGCTTACCACCAAGATCTGGATTAGAAACGCATGGCATTTCAGTCTGCGTTATTACCATTATTTCATGTATCTCCAAAGACTCACAACTAAAACTGTGACCACGCTGGGTGTGGGCTCTGCGTACAGAAGGGGGACAGAGGAACAGGACGCTGCCATTTGTGACCAGCTGCGTCCTTGCCCCGCTGAGCCATCAAGGTCCCCTCTGTACTCCACATCACGGGAACAAGTCAAGTTACCTACTATCTTTTTAGGAGATAGACCAGCTTAAAAAGATACAAAGGAGAGATTATGGAACCTTATCTTTTTGTTTGTTTATGTTCAGTATTTGTTTAAAAAAGTTTTAGAGAATTGTTTCTAATATCAAAATAACAGAAACTTTTGGAAAGTTGAATTCACTTCAGCATGGAATGGAAATAGCAACCACCGAGTGATACTTGGAAGGAGACCAAAGTATGCACAAAGCCAACAGTGTACATTTGGAGAAAATCACTTAGACTCTGGGTCCTGCTCTCCCTGTCCAAACAAACTAGAGGCGCGGCTACCACAGCCACGCAGGGATGCCACAGGAACGAAACGCAGGAAAACAGCCCATTTATGTGGAACGGTTTTGTGATCTGCACGTCATTGTGCAGGGACCAACACTGTCACTGTTACTCTTTCATCAATAGTATTAACAACTCAGAACTGGTGAGGAACGACACAGTTCAGGTAGACGAATTTCATTATCTGAAACTCCAAAATATTTTAAAGAGTTTAGCAATCTTGGTTAGAGTACTGAAAAATAATTATACATTTCGTAATCTTCCTAAACTATGAGGATTTAAATATATATCCCACTTTCTGATGACTTAGAGTAGGCACCATGTTGGAAACGTCCACAGGCCGGGCTTCCTGTGCACACTGCGCACCCCTGAGTGGCAGGCAGGCCGGGCTTCCTGGGCACCCTCCGCAACCCTGAGCAGCGGGCAGGCCAGGCTTCCTGGGCACCCTCCGCACCCCTGAGCAGTGGGCTGGCCAGGCTTCCTGGGCACCCTCCGCACCCCTGAGCGGCGGGCAGGCCAGGCTTCCTGGGCACCCTCCAGGACAGGATGAGCAGGACCTACCCGCACTGCCTATGTTTTCTGCACAGTCTCTTACTGCCAGTTTTTCTCCTTGGGATTCTCCTTGGCCTTGCTGTCAGTAGGAAGGAGAGTTAAACAGACTCGAATGGTACAGGAGGCAGTTTAAACAGCCTGTGAGTACAGGGCTGACGGGACAGTCTGTAACAAAATGCCCAAATGCTGAACTCAGTCCAGGCGGTTGGGAACATTCCAGTTCACTAAGAACGGCCTCCCTTGCTTTGGATTTGAGGAATCTGCTCACATCAGGAAACGAGGAGCAAGAAGGAGCTGTGATCCCACAGTTTCCTTGGAGGCCAGGCCCCTGGGACCTAAGGACCCTTTGCAGGCCCCGCCCCTAAGGCCCTGACCAGCCCGTGACCAGCCTTTAGCACACGGGCCACCGGGGACATTCAGTGTTCAACCTTCAGCAAGTGTGATGCCCTTCCAGGCTATTCAAAAAATGTATTGTTCTTTTTAAAAATGAGAAGCTAGAGTTGTTCAAAATTTTACAGTGACATAAAATTGACTGAAATGGAAATTTCTATGTGAAAGTATGGTTTGTGGCTTACTTTTTTTTTTTCTTAAATGATTAGAAAATGCCAGTAAAAGACAAACGATACACCTGCCTACACGTTTCCGAGTAAACTGCTGAAGTGCTTATGCACTTTAACAATATATTATACACAATGAGTACATAAACTTTACACCACCCCTTGCCAAGCTGGTGACGTAGGCACCCCCAGTCATGGACTGTAAAAATGTCCAGATTAATATTAATGTTTAGTTATTCTGATGTTACTTTTATAAGCTCCTAGAAAAGATTCCTCTGTCCAAAAGTCAGTATTTTAAAGTATACGTAGCATTTATCTGAGTGTGTAGAATATTTATCACTTGTTTACAATTTTTGTAGACGTTATTTACATCCAAATAATAAGGAAATGTTTCTGTTTGATGAGTAAATGCATATTTATATATTTGTTGAAATGCATATTGCTTGCTCGATGCCCTACCACAGCTCCTACTCACCATTATCTGTGAATATGTGATTAGCGCCATAACAAATGACTCCTAGGAAATTTCCAAAACAACTCTTATTTCAAATGTGCCACGGCCAGGTTTCAGAATTTGCTGTTCTTTCTGTTTTATTTTTAAATACCATATAAATTATGTACGTGCCCCACCTCCTCACGATGAGTATAATCATGATGTACAGCAAATATGTACTGATAAAAATTTTAAAAATTAAAAATAAATACCAAAGATAAAACAAATTGCTTGGCCATAAAGTGCTGGTGTAAATAAACTCCAGATGCCCAATAAATATGTATTGATCTTACTGATGAAGGTGGCTTCTTGTTAAGAGAAGCCGCAGGGATGGTAATAAAACTACCATATTTATTTGTGTATTAACTTTTGCAAAATTGACTAAGAAGCTCAAAAGCCTCATGAGTATGATGGCTTACAACAGGATTCACTACCTGACACAATGGATGCAATTCTGCAACAGGAGGAAGAGGTTAGGGATGCTGCCCTGGCACGGTGGGCTATTTAGCACCATTTGAGGTCCTTCCTCCCTGCCTCTTCCCAGACTATGACCATTGGAAAGTCTCTAGACACCACCCAATATTCCCCGCAAGCCAGATTGCCCCTTGGTAGGAACTAGTGGATATGGATTATGGAAAACATCTTTCCTTCCATAATGAATTACTAGTTTTTGAGAAAAATAGCATTAAACCTAGCTTGGCCCAGCCCAGGTAGTTTTTTCCCAGGCCCGGCCAGTGCATACACTTGAACAAGAGGGGGTCCTCTGCTTGCTAACCTTGTCTTCAGGCAAGCTCCAAGTCACACTGCAATGCCAGCCCCACTTCGCGGGCTCTCAAACTGTGCAGGAAGCCGTACTTGCTTCGAGGGTCTGCCGTTGCTGCTTTGACATTTTTAACAATTTTTAACAAGGAGATCTTCATTTTCATGTTGCATCGGGCCTTGCTAATAATATAGCCAGTCCTGCAATAACTGTCTGATCGACACTATCGGATCTATCGGATCTATCAACGAATCAATGTCTTGCCAACAAAGCTCATAACTAGCTAACTAACGAACTAACTAAATAAAATCTGGTGGGAGTTGAAAAGAGGACTAGCTTACACACATAATTTGGGTCACCATACTGGATAAGACCAGGGTTTGGAATCCGAGGAAAATGAATTTAAATCTCACCTCTATTACCTCACTAGCTTTAGGACCTCACACAAATTGTTGTTTAGTTTCTCTAAGCTTTGATTTTCTCAATTATAAAATGGCATTCAGAGACAATCCTGCATTGTAGGCTTGTTCTGAAGATTAATTGAGATGAAATACATAAAACAATTGGTACCAGACCTGGCACTTAGTAACAGCTTAGTGAATCTGGCTTGATACTGCTGGTAATGCTGCTGCTGGCGTTGCCAAAACTGCCCCTGGACTGGATGATAAAATAAAACTCAACTGCGAGGCCTTTACCCCATGGCTTTTGAAGGCAAATTTCCACCGCCCAAAGGCTTGGTCTCGTTGGTTGAATGACTGCTCAAGTTTTTCCTAACAGTCAGTAAGAGAAAAGTTCAGCTCTACGTTGGTCAAGCGCTGTCATTACAGCCCGGCCCGCCACTCTCCCAAGCAGCTTCCAACGTGCAGGGGACACATCTCCACGGGGCAGCACATCCTCAGCTTCTGACATCATCCTGAGTCGATGGTGTAAGCGTGTGTGCTAATACATTTCATACATTAAAGATGTAAATTTTATTCTCCAAGCTGAAAGGCAGGTGATTAATTCTCATAGCATGGTGATCAATTGGTGCAGATGCTCCACCTGTATTAATGTTTGTTTTTGTACACATTAGTCACAGGAGTGCACCAATAACACAGGTGTCTGACGCCGAGCGGTGCAACATTCCCCTTAGCCGGCAAACATTGAGATCAGGAGTTAGCTTGCACGTAGCACTGCCAATTTTTTCAATTAGACCCATTATTGATTTGATGAAAAAGCAAATTAAACATACCATGGTGGTATGTAAATCGGTTAGAGAGAGCATAAGGTTCTAGTGCAAGGCTTCAAAGGCATGAGCTATCTGGCTTTCATCAGCCATAACGCACAGGGGTTCCTGGCAAAGGCTGCGAGAGACGGGGTTCCTTGAGCAATGTGGGCTGGCTGGCGAAACCATCGCCTGGGAAGACCAGGGCTGTATGTTAAAAATTTGCAGCCGTTTTGCAGAAAGGAAAAGAACGCTAGGAATCTACAAACTTGGAGAAGATATGGAGAGAAGAGGTACAGATAGAGCATAGAATTGTCTCTCATAAAGCAATAGCACATTTCACCAGCCCAAATGTATGGCAGGGAGAGTACGGCCAGAGGGTGCATCCATGTGACACGCGAGAATTTGATAACGCTGATTCAAAACACTGTCCTGCACACTCCACCTCAAGCGACTGCACATTCTCACTGTCTGAACTTGAGACCTCCTGGCCTCATCTATAACGGGAGTCTAACCCAACCTGTATATTCTGATGTTTTAAATTTGGAAAGAATATTCTTTACTCTCTTCAGTTCCGCTAACAAATGGGGCAGAGATGATGAAGACAAACCTATTATACTGCAGATTTCACGAAATAAGGAAGCTACGCTGAACCCTTCTGCTTGATTCCGCCCTATAAATGTGTATGCCTGCGATTACTACACACGGTCCAACGCCAGCTGAGAATTCACCTTCTCAAGTTTACCCCGCGTGCAAAAACGAGAGTTCCTGCCAGGGAGCTCCCAGAGTGTGCTTTCTAAGTGCCACCTCATCGGTGCGCTTGGAGCCCCACGTTCTCAAGGCTTCCGGGCTTGTCTGTTTCCGCCAACAGACTCTAAGCTTCATGACACTGAGACACATGTACCCTGTTTATATTTGTATTTCACTGCCCAGCAGTGATTCCCATAAAGGGACTCAACACTTTTAAAATAAGTAAATAGTGCAGAGAAAAGTTTAATGTTGTTGACTTTAAATGAGAGCTTTTATGAAGCAATATTCCAAAGAGCTTGCTTTTCTGACTTCAAATAAGAGACCCAAGAGGCAGGGGACTGGCACAGCCAAAGGCGAAGCTCTGACTTTTAACTACTAGGCTATGACAAATCTGTCAAGGCAAAATGGAAATGCTCAGTGACTATTTGAAGAGCCACCGAAATAAGTAGCAGGTGCACTAAGGTCACCGAAATATGTTCTTCACATTCTGTTTAGCAAGTTAGAGGAGAGAAGGCAAGTAACTTTTGCAGGGAAGAAAGATAAAAGTGGTGTCAGGATAAGCGGATGAGGCTAAGGTGAAAAGAAAAATCAGAGAGAGAGAATTTTAAACATCAGAACATCAGATCAGTGATTTAAAAGGTCTCTGTATAGAAACAGACAGAATGTTAGAAAAGGAAAGGGAAAGTATGAATATTAATCACCAAAGAGGTCCCGGAGAGATTAGAGAAGGCCCCTCCCTTGGTGACAGGACAATTTCTAGAAATAAATAAATAAAAGGGCAAGTGTCACGGTTAATCCGCAGATACAGAGTTGCCAAGCAAGCGTAACTAGGGAACGGGCATTTGGATGCAAACAATTACATTTCTTGCCCTTTAAATTGTAACATTTTTTATCAAGATTTCAACATGTGCCAAAAAGTGACACACTCTTTCTTCCCTGGTCACACTGGGGCCCTGCACCCAGGCAAAGGACTATACTGCCCAAATGCAGAAACTCTAACATTAGAATCAGAAAAATAAAGTTTCTGTTCGCTTTTCCTCCCTGAGGGAAACCAACGCACCTAATAGCTGAGACAAGTATAAATCATCCCAAGAGTTCTCGGTTGTTTTTGTTTTTCTTTGTTTTTAGATTGGTGAGTTCACGTTACGGAAGATGAGCTTGCACTGCCTGCGGTGTCTGACGGGGCAGGACACATGCTTTGCGTCACACTGGCATCTGACTCCAACGGCCGCGTGCAAGTCAGGGAAGTCCTTCCATCAAAGTTTGCTTGCTATTGTGGGGACCGTGTTAGAAGTTGAAGAAAAGCAGTGTCCATCGGCAGCGTGTCTGTGAACTTTGCATGAACCGCTAGGAATAATGTAGTGTGATGACAAGCCAGTTATACCTTCCACTAAATTTGCTGTCTGGAATGAGCTGAAATAGTGTTTGGTTTGTGTAATTACGTCCATCTATCTTTATATTCCAGCGGCATATCGCAAATTGAAAATACTAAAAATTGACTGTTGGTTCTGATATTTAATGATTGCCGAAGACAAGACGATGATTTATTGGTTACTTACCGATCTGACACATTTGCATCTTATTAGACGGAGATTACTATTCCTTAAAATGCGGACGAGGCCTGATCATGTCTGATGGATTGATTTGATTTGCAAATGTAATCAAACTAATAAGAGGGAAAAAATGAGCAATAATGCCTTGTTTTTCAACTGGCAATCACTCCCTGCCAACAAGGCTGATATCCCTGACTAAGCAGGCTTCACACCGTCTTCCTGTCGCCTCAAGTGAACAAAGGGATGCTAAGAGCGCGATAAGAGGATAACAAGCCATGCACCAGGCGGCATGGAGCCCATTTTTCTGAACCGCGGTCCCGCTGGGGTACAAAAGTCAAAAGCAGGTGATGTGGCGGGACCTTCACAACCTGGAGAAACCGAGGTTGCGATCAACTCGCTGCCCGCCATCAAGTCACATCCAATGAAGGTGCTTGTCTTCGAGTAAAAGCACAAGCATCCTCCCTAAAGGAGTAAATAGCTCTCTATTCATAGAGGGCCTCCATTTCTGGGATGGGTTAAGCATTTAAAATCCAAATGACAGCCCGCCATGGCAGCACGTGCCTGTAATTCCAGCACTCTGGGAGGCTGAAACAGGAAGATCCCAAGTTTGAGCCCAGCCTTAGCAACTTACTGAGACTTTGTCTTAAAATGAAAAACAATAGTCTGGGGCTATAGCTCAGTGTGAAAGCCCTGGGTTCAATCTCCAGTAACACATATACAAACAAATGATTTCAGAGCAACCACCTACACACACACACACACACACACAAACACACACACACACGGTTTGAAAACAGCATAAAAACCCTTTCAAGCAGTTGCTGGCCTCAAATCAGTCCATGGGACCTCAGATATTCAGGACACAGGGGCGGCGAGAGGGCCTGGTGGGTGGACAGGGCTGAACGTGAGGTGGGAGGTGGGGCTGGCGTCTGACTTAGATCACTCTCAGAACGTGTCATCAAGACCCTGGAGTACGTGCAGGAGCCAGAATCTCAGATGAACTGCAAAAACGCATTCTGATAATATATAAACTGTGCATCACTTCCAGAAAATAATGGCAGAGGCGCTTACCAAGAGCCACTTGAGGAGAAAGCCTGTCCTGAGGGGGGCCCTCGACAGTCTCCTGTTCAGTGCGTGAATGAACAGATACTAGCTTGCGACAAAAATAGATTCCATATGGTATTTTTGTTTGGAGACTGACGGTTGCAGATTTAGGAAAATGTCAAATTGCACTTCTTATTATCACGTTCATGCGTCTCAAACAGCAATCTCGCCGACGTTGCAAGGATAAATGCAGCGCCCGTCCTCAGCCCATGCAGAACGCACTCCACGGCAGGGTGCGGCTTGGCACACACAGCGCTGGGGTCCGTATCCAGCCTCGGCCCAAAACCACTCAGCCAAAACCAGCCAGAGATGCAAGTTAAACGGTGCGGCATTCCGTTCTCACTATGCCTTGGCGGTTGGAGCTGAAGTTTCATGGCAGATAGACACTGACTGTAATGGGTCAGATAACTCACACATTCATGCTGTGGCACCCTTCTACCGTCCGCACTTCCTAGTCAAGGGCCTGGGCAATTCTTCCGTCATCCACACTCGGCCATTTGGATAGCTGGCCACACTTTCCAATCTCCAACCTCAGTCAGGGATATGTCTCTACTATTTGCATGAAATAGGACTCTGACCCATATTCATAGACAAATAACCCTTTAGAAAGGGATTTGATTTGATATAGTCAACCGGTTACACCCAGACTACATCAAAGAATAGTGTAGCTGCATTGCTTATAATTTGTGATTTATGATTTTTAGAATATACCATAACTTTTCTATAATATTTTTGCTATTAGTCTACTTTCAAGAAATTTATATTGTCCATATAAATATATATACATATGTAATATAGTGTGGCATAATATAAAGTTAGGATAACAATTTGGTATCTAGTATTATGCATAAGGACACCTAGAACCTCTCTGAAAATCTGTTAGTGACAGTGATACGAGGTCTGATGCAAAACTATGGAGAATGTTAAATTTTAAAAAACTTACTATAGTAAAAGACATGTTGACATTAATTTCCCTCAAAATATTCTCCTATACTTCAAACTCATTTATCTCATTGTTTTTGCCAATTTCTGAAGCAGTTCGGGAAGTCTTCTTTCGTGTGTGACTTTTCCTGGCTACTCCGATGTCCTGAATCAATTCAAAATATTTAGCTTTCATAGTCATTTTGACTTTGGAGAAGAGCCAGAAGTCACATGGCGCCAGATACAGTGAATATATTGGATGTTGACACACAGTACTGTTTTTACGACCCCACCTGGCTGCTTGATGGCACTTAGCAGCAGCAGCATTCACTGTATTTCTGATCATACCTCAAAAAGATACTCATGAAAGAAGACTTCCAGAACTTCTTCAGAAAGTAGCAGGAATGACGAGATAGGGTTTTCGAAAGTAGGAAGAGTATTTTAAGGGGGATTGATGGCAATGTGTCGCTCACTGGAATAATTTTTAATTTAAAAATTCATTGTATTTTTCAATCACTCTTTGTAAATATCAATAGTGCTGAAGTAACTAAAAGACCTGAATTTTAGTGTCAACTCTGTCTTTGACCAGCTTGTGCTGTACTTAGCTCACTCAACATTATTGGTCTTTAATGTCTTTATCCCTACTGAATGTGCAAGTAAAGGCATTTAATATTTGTTGAACATTAGAAATCTCACTCCAAGATTGGATTGGGCACTTTGCCTACATTACCTCATCGAAGTGTCTTAGCAAGCTATAAAGTAGGCATCACTATTACCACCTCATACACGTGCAAACTAAGTCTGGATGTGGTGCAAGACGGAATTTGAACCAAAGTCTCAGACTCCACAGGGGCATGCCACCTGGCCCAGCGGGATGCCTCCTCTTAAAATGCTAAACTGTGCCATGTGTTTCTAAAGCCTGTTCTGGTGCTGTTAGCCTAGAATTGATTTGAGGAGTGAAAAGGATCTTGCTTTGATACCACTCCACATATTTAACAAAAGCACCTTTAAGCTCCATCTAGGTTGACTTCTGAATAAACAGGCATATTTTAGCAAAGCTTTGGGACAGTCTATCCTAATGCTCTTCACTGGCAACTAACAGCAAATCACAGAAATAAGTGTGAAACAACTGAAGTCGGTATTCCTTGTTTTTTTTTTTTTCTTTTTTATAAAAGGTTAGCATCCTACAAAGCGTGCCGGTGGCACAACCTTTGGGTGTGCCCTGGTCCTTCAAGTGTACAAAGCTGGGCCGGAGAGACCCTGCACGGACCTGCCCGGCCCTGAGGAATCCCGAGGCGAGCTCGGCTTTCCCTGCCCGAAGTGCTGACCACTCGGAATGAGCCGGCCTCAGATGTGCCGACCGCCCCCCAGGTAATCGGTTCTCTCCCGATGCAGGCTAAGCAGCCGGGACGCCTCCTCCCACAGACCCACCGAGGAAGGGCCTGCTCTTTGGAGACGCCCCAGCCCCAGCCGCGGTGTTCAACTGGGCGCTCTACCTCCCGAATCTGGACAGGGCCCGGTGCTGACCCGCACACGCTGCGCTGACCCTCAGCCCAGCTGGGGAAACTGGTCCTCTCCCCTTCTTCACTTTACAGCACGGACAACTTGCGCTCAGGAGTTCATGCCCATCTGGCAATAAAAATGTAATTTCCTTATTAGAAGAAAGTTATGTGGTTAACGGAGACTGGTAAAATTTCAGGATTCACTAAATGAGCTGACAAGGCTCGGAGAGGCACCAAGGGACGCGCTTTATCCATCACAGCATCCTCTCTAGCGAAACTGCACGCACTAGTGCTTTTTTAATTCACGGGAAATTGAACCAGAGTGTGGTGGTGCACTCCTGTAATGCCAGCACTCTGGGAGGCTGAGGCAGAAGGATCACAAGTTCAAGTCCAGCCTGAGCAACTAGCAGCTAACTTAGTGAGACCCTGTGTCAATACATAAATAAATAAATAGGCTGGGGGTGAAGGGCTCTTTGAAGGCCCTGTGCTGTAAATAATTATAATAATAGTGATCACACTCAGCTGTACCCTGAGAGATCCACATATACAACAAAAGACGGAAGCAAAAGCCTTACCTACAGTTTATATACAATGTACATCATCCCTGACTCTTGAGGAAAAAAAAAAAAAACCTGGCAAAAACAAAAGTTGTGAACTCCTACTTCAGAAATAAATCATTGTATGTGTGTGTTTGCATTCTCAGATAAAAAAAAAATTTCTTCTTAAGAAAAATAGCAAGGTATTGTAAACAGAGGTGTTTTCACCATTTACCATACTCAACAAACACTGTTTAGAAAGTTTTTTAAAATGAGTTTGACAAGTTAAATGTGTTCTTCACTGAGTTCCAAGCGAGATCATTGTTGATATTTGGAAACCGGCCTGAACCGGGAGGAAGCAGCGTGATTTTAGGGAAATAATGTGTCTGTCAGCGCCCGGTGCTGTGGGAGTATCCTGTACAAGGGGACGGGGTTAGCTGAGGAATCGCATCTCTGAGTCCATGCAGGGCAACTCAGAGACCTTGCAAGGCTGTCTTTAAATTTTAAAAGGGGAGGAGGGGCTGGGGATGCAGTTCAATGTAAAGGCCATGGGTTCAATCTCCAGTACTGCAAAAATAAAGTAAAATAAAAGAGATGATTTATAAAATCCCATTGATATGAACAGACTGGATAACTTTTGACATCAGTTAGTAAAGCTTTCCTGTTAGATTTGTTGAAAAGTAAAGAGATAATAAAAATATATAGTTAAAAGGCAAAGGAGTGCCTTGACTCTGTGTGTGTGTGTATACACCAGCACACACACACACACAGAATTTGCCAAAAAAAAAAAAAAAAAAAAAAAAAAAAAAAAAAAAAAAAAAAAAAAAAAAAAAAAAAAAAAAAAAAAGGATACACTACAGGAAAAGAAAAACAGGTAAATATTTTAGCACTAAATTTAATGAGACACCATGAGACTAATACAAGCTACCTTTGGCCTCTACAGTTAGAACAGGTGCTCAGAGTGGTGGCCGTGAGCTTCCAGGTGTCGACTGAGTTTCTTCTCCTGAAGCATTGTAGACATTTTTGGTGGGTTCTGTATATACAGACTCTAACTACGGTTAATAAAGAAATTCACCCAGACAAGAGAAAGGTAGCTGAGCAGCCAGCTCCGGCTGCCATCTTCCCTTCCTCTTCTCCTTTCGATACTCAGACAAAACCTCCACCCAGGCAATGCCACAGTCTATTAGATCTCAATATCAAAAACAAATTCCCTGATAGTCCTCGCACCTTTCATTCCTCCACCAGCCCGCACAGTGAGCTCGGCCCACCCTCTCTCCTCCCCTCCACCATGCCAGCGCCATCTCCCCTGACGCACCAAAACCCGCTTTTTGTCTTATTCGCTGAACCTTGGTCTCACAAGGAGGAGGCGAACTCACACACACAGAAGAACACAGCCAAGGATGATATTCTTGGGGGAATAGAGTATGCCAGAGAGCAAGTTAAATGGCTTGTCTACCCTCAGGATTGATCCAAAATTATTTCAAATTCTCCCAATAGCAAGAAAAAATTCCATTCTTTGAACACAGACACAACTATTACTAGCATCACACTACTGCTATAAGGCACTAGAACTAACCATTCTATTTTCTGTACAATGACTTAAATATTTCTTGTCCAAAGTAATCAGGCCACTTGCTAGTTTCCATAAACTAATTTTAATATGTACGAACCTGGATTCTGCAGCTATTGTTATCTGCGAAATACAAAACTCTGGGCTTGCTCTCTTTCCAAAACAAAACTCAGCAATTAAAAAAAAATTAAAGAAATGACTTGGTGTGTTTCAAAAGCACTTTTAAATTACTCTCTGTTCTAGAGAAAGCTGCTTCTCTGAGGCTCCAGGTCTGCGGCTGCCACACAATTTATTTCTCTTTCCTCTGCTCTTTGTTTTTCGGCCATTTTCCCTGAATGTCAAAGTCAATTTAGTGCATTTCACTTTGCTGAATAAATCAGAGGCGAAATCCTTGCTAAAAGTGAAAATTTGATTTGCTAAAAGGAGCTTAGGGCAACTATTAATCAATATATCCAGAGTGTCAAAGCCAAGGCCAGGACAGACATGCATTCATTTGGAGATCGGTGGAGGCAGATAACCGGGCGGGGGCAGAGGCGGCGGCGCGGTTGGACCAGCCACTCAGGGACGTGGACGCGGTTGGAAAGAGGGTTGGAGGGAGCAAAGGCCCAAACAACAAACAAAACACTTCCAGGCATCGCGTTCTGCAGGCCGCCCCAGTTTTCCTTCTGGAAGAGAAAAAGCTACTTTAATCAGGCATATGTGGATTATAACACGTAATTACGCCAGCTTTGCTGTAACGATTCTCCCTCAAGACCTGATCAGCTTTCTCTTAAACTCAAGTAGCTGTGAGAAGGACTAAGAGTCAGAGTCGGTGGTCTATTCATTAAAAGGAGGAAACTGGAGGAGGAAAAGGTGAGCCGGGCCGGGTCCGTGGGATGCCAAACCAGGCAGAGTTCAGGCTCTTTCAGGGTTCTGGAGGGTCACGATTATCACGAACTGAACTGCCGAGCTCATCTTGCTACTTTGTCATTCGCAGGAGCTCAAAGCTCCCACAGACCTGCCTGGAAAAGACAATATATCTTGCAGCCTCGTCCACGTAGAAACGCTCCCCACTCAGGAATGTAGTGTTGCTAGTTCCGAAAGGGTTGAGTGATCTGACTCTACGAAAATTTACTCACAAGTTCTGGTTTTAATCTTTGCAAAACAAAGCTCCAGCTGGGTCCCTCTGAATGAAAATTTTCAATGGTGTTCACTCTCTTCAGGAGGAAATCGGCTACCCTAGCACGGAACCCAAGATTCTTGGCGAAGGGCATCCTGGTCCAGGTCCCCAGCCTCCCCACACACCTTCCGCCCTTCCAGGCGGCTTCCAGGCCTGCACACTGTCCCTGTCGCCCATCACCCAGCACACTGCCCTGCCCATGGGGGTTTTGGAGGCAGAACCGGTGCTGCATCGCTGTGTTCACTCGGCACTCAGGGCCCAGCCCAGTCGCTGGACGCTGGTGCGAAGGACAGAAAGGCAGGAGAGGAGGGAGGGAGGCAGCCGCTGACCTGCCGCTGAGAGGCACTCACTCTGCAGGCCTAACCAGAACCGCTTCTCGTCCCCTTTACCTGAGTGTCAGCCAAACTTAACAGGCAGGGAGTCTGAGCACAGAGCGTGGGGGTTCGGCTAGAGCAACTGAGCATTTACACTGCTACCTCCCTGCACGCGGGCAGCTGACCAGCCACTGACTTGTTTCCTTAAAATTTGCGATTAAGGGTGTCCAAGGTACACTATCAATCAAACTTCCTAAGTTTTACTAATTTAAAGATGTGTCATACACTTCTTTTTCTATTTATTGTTCTTGCCTTTAAACTTAAACTTCATACATGTAGAGACAAAATTTAGAAATATGGTGAATGTGCTATATTATCCTAAACTTACTGTGAACTGCGGGCAGGTAACACGGGTCGAATGACGGAAGATATAGGAGAAAGGGGTGCAGAATGGGAAGAAAGGCATAGGGAAGCTACTGGTAAAACAAACAAACCCAAAGTAAATAAAAAGTCATTTAGGGTCAGTGTACCCAGGCTGAGTGACTTAAGCTTCCAACACTGGAGTTTGCTTATTCACAAAGTGGGATCAAGAAGAATACTGCCACCTACATCAAGGAGAAGCTTGTGAGAATGCTTGGTAAGTAGTAAACAACTTTACAAATGTTAGTTATTTTTATATTTCAAGCTTCATCTCATGGAAAAGAATAAAGCTGAGTAATTCAGGTCTGGAGCTAGTAAAGTTGTAAACCAAGATCATCACACACGTATGCACACACATGCGCATGTGTATTTATGCAGACATACATACGTGACTTGGGGTAGGTGTTGTGTCATACACATCTATTAAATGCCCCACAGTACAGAGCGTTGCATTGGCTACATAGCAGACACTCAAATACATAAAGTGTATTCGATGATTACTGTAAAATTTCGATCCCTTTTGGATCACAGGGAGACAGTAGCAAGGCCATGGAGCGGGGCAAACATATTCTGCAGCTGTCTAGTGACAGCAGAAGTCCCAGGAGCACAGGCATGTGAGTGTGGCGACAGAAGGGTGTGTTAGGGCACAAGGGCACCTGGGGCAGGGCAGGGCTCTGTGAGCACCTTCAACACCCTCCTGGACGGGCTTTCTGCCAAGGAGCCCTCCCAACCTCTTTCTTGGTCGACTTCTTCATTTCCAGCAAGGGTGACTACATAAAACAAAAGGGTCTCTGGGCAACACTTCAAATTATTTGTTTACAGCGCATTTCTCGACTTGCTGGTTTCTACTTTTGTATCACAGATCTGACTTCAGAAACTGATAAGCTTTCAGTTATTTTACGTTTGGCCAAGGAGTTGAACTAGATTATTTAGACTCTAACGGTCCTGCTCACCTGGGACCCACTGACACTATCCATACAATGATCCTCCTAGTTAAATAAGCTTTTCCTCTTCTCTATTAAAATTCATGTTTTTTGAATATATTTTAGAATGACTTTTGCAAATATGAACCTTTTAGATAACTTAATTTTAATTGCAATAAAATGACTATCCATGTGTAGGACCTTACAAACAAACACAGACACTGAATGCTTTACATTTAGAGCATGCTTTGTAATTTGCAAATTAATTATACATAGGTATATAATTTGCATGTGTTTTTTTCCTCATTTGATTTTTACAATATAATTAATGGTTAGGGCAATTAAATAACTTACAAGAATTGCTCAGCTGCACCTCAGATTTTTTATTTCACTTTCAGAATCATCCCACCCTACAGGTACACAGGTATACAACTACCAGGTATATTAAGTATAAATTCAAATATTTAAAAATTGAACATTGTTGTAATTTAAATAGTCTTCTTCATCACCAGGGCTCTGGGTGTCACATTTAACTCTTCTCCACTTGAAGACTCAACTACATGGTTGTGAAATCAATGAGCTACATAACAAAAAAATTCATCCTGAGAAAAGAGGCTGCAATGGATTTAATTCACTCATGGCAAGGCAGAAATTACAGCTATAGGTAAAAGTAGTTACGAAATGGGCTGGGGTGGAGGAAGGAACCTCAAGAACAATCGAAGACCTGTGCTGTGCACATAGTAAGTCTAGTAACCAAAAGCCATTCTTTCGTGCAATCTCAATGACACAGATTCAGAATAAACACTCGGGCACTAATTACACACGGCGGAACTCACCCTTAGCCAAGCAGACCCTGCTTCTTACACATCCGGCTGTAATCACACACATGCACACGGCAACAACCTCACGGCAATTATTCTTGCCACGTGTCTTGTGCTTTCTCGCATGTCCTAATCACTTAATGGTGACATAAGGTTAAAATGAGTATTTTACCCACCAGTTATACAGTATTCTAAAAAGAAAACCTCTGCAACTTTACATAGGGGCAAATACAATCTTAAAATTTGGTCTCTATTGAAAAAGAACGGTAGCTATACAAGCATTATCTCCAAATAGGACCATGAACAATAAGTAGGCAAAACTTATTCTTGGGCAAAATGTACACCCCAACATAAAAACACTTTTTAAAATCCAGGCTCTTTATAGGTTTGTCATTATGGAAAAGTCTAAATAAACACTGCCGTGAAGAAAACTACAAAAACCCAAGTCGTTGAGCACTTTTTGATACATTCTCCTAACTGAATGTTTTTACAAAAACTGCCTCAGGGTAAGTGGAAAATACTGTTTTCTATAGTTCAGATTTCTGTTTCTGACATGAAGAAATGTATTTAATGACTGCATTATTATATTATCTTCATGATGTGGCTTTCTCTTAGAACTTAATATCTCCTGCTTCTACTTGGTAGGAAGAAAAATTGTAGGCATTTTATTTATTTATCTATTTTTTTTTTGAGACTATGTAGCTCATGCTGGTCTTGAACCTGAACTTGCTATGTAGCTCAGGCTGGCCTCAACCTCACACCCTCCTGCCTCAGCCTCCCAAGTGCTAGGATTATGGACATCTGGCCATTTGCTTCTGCTAGATGTCATTATGTAGACACCATTTTAAGACTGTGAGTAAGAAGTCCCTAAACTCGACCAGGTCCTTCTTCATTACCAGGTAGCAGTTTTATGTCATGTTAAAAACAAGCCAGCCTGAAAATCTGCCATATTGGAAAGGGAATTTTTTTTTTTTCTAAAATACTTTCATCCACTTAATTGTTCAAATACCTTTCTGTTCTCCTAAAGTAAGCCATCTGGCAAGATCCATAAATATATTAAAGCCACTTATATAGGTCAGCTAATATGGGTTATGCTTTTTCAAGCTGCAGCTGACGAAGCACATTCTGCATCTTGCTAACAAAGTTCGAGTACATAATAATATTTTAATCAACCACAAAGAACAATAACAGATCTGACTGTTGGACTGATGACCGTCTTATCACACGCCGTGAAACCCAGCTCCCATATCTGACACAGCCTCCATCCCCGGCAGCCCGCTGTAAGAGTGGCCAACAGTGAGAGAGGACAAAGTGGCGCGCGGGAGAAGCTCCATATCTACATAAAAGAGATTAGAGGCGACAGCGTTCCATTTCACAGCTCAATCATATTGTGTTAGCATGCGCTTATCCGAGCGCGGACGAAATTGAAAGAGAAATAAAAAAGAGTCCAGCAGATAGGAACCAGAAAAGCGAGGCCTGAGCAATTTCCAAGGATATAAAAGGATGCTAATGGCGGGGCGCTGTCATTCTTAAAAAGGGCTATTAGGGCGCTGTTATCTGTTCTCGTGCCCTCTCACTCCCCCGACTACAGTCGAGCATTTTCTAAAGCCCTTGTGATCTTTTCTCTCCTCCAGATAAAGTATGGTCATGTTTCAGAACAACACATTTTCCCATTTATGCGATACATTAATGTAAGTCAACTAATTCTATTTACTGATTAAAAAAAAAAAAAAACACCCTGTATGTATTTTTCCTCAATATTTTCTTTTGTGAAATTCTCCACTCTTTATGTAGCAAAAGCCAGGGTCTAAAAGTGTGTCCTCGGCAGTGCGGGAGGCCGACTCATGGGGTCCAGATGCTACACTTTACTAGAGTGTGAGCTTGTGAGCGCGGGGGGCCTGTGTGGCTACAAAAACTGGGAGTGGCATGAAGATAACAAAGCCCACAAGGTTAAATGTATTCAAAAGAAGAATTTACTTCCCTTTCACATGAACTTTACAGAAAAAAGAATTTTAAATTTAAGTCTAAAATGGGAATTTCCAATTCTGACTGGGCTTTAACTCAGGCCCCAACCCACATACAAAGATGGGCTCCTGTATCAAGAACACAATTTTACTTTTATCAAGGTGGAAATGTGGCCCTAGTCATTAGTCTCTTTGCCTTCACCTGCCTGTCCCATGCTGCCCAGCTCTGTGTGGCTGCCCGATGTCTAAGAACCCGGCTAAGGCAGCTTGCTTTGAGATGGGAGTAGTACAGTTAGAAACAAAACTGAGTGGGCCACTTCCTTCCCCAAAGGCTCGACTATAAACATAAACATCTTAAGGATTATCTATACTCCCACCTTCTTAGAGGAGGAACAAGGCATAATAACTAAAAGCCTAAGTAATCGCCCCACCCTAGAGGGCAGGGTTCTGAGGCCAGTGAGAGACTCAGTGGGAGGCACCTGGAAGTCAGAGATGGCTGCCCTTTAAATCCAAAGAGCCCGAGTTAGCAGGCACATTCGCCGCCATTCCCATTTTGCCTTTTCCCTCTCCTGTCCTACCCTCTTTGCCCTTTCTACCCTTTTCCCTTTCCCTCGTCCCTGCTGCTCCCTTCCCAGGGATCTCCAATAATTGCAGCTGTCTACTCCCTACCACTGGGTGTGCGCTTGGAATTCTTTCCTCGTCTACACAGGAACCTGGACTATTTCTGGCCCACTCAACTGTAACAGGAATACCCTGTCCTTTTCCTGCTAAAAACAATGTATGGCATACTAGTTGCTAAAAAACTGAAAGGAGTTGGGTGTGGTGGTGCACGCCTGTGATCCCAGCACCCAGGAGGCTGTGGCCAGCCTGGGCTACACAGTGAATTTAAATCCAGCCTGAACTACACAGTGAGAGCCCGCCTCAAAAAGCCAAAAAACAAAACAAAATTAAAAGGTATTTCAGTGAATTCTTGTTTTGCCAATTCCTTTCTGAAAAGCCAAGATACTCCTTGCAATCACCGAAAACACCCTCAGGGTATCAGGAAAGCCAGAGCTGTGACTCACCACTGCACACAGGGACCTGCTCTGGACAGAGACTCACGTCAGTCCCCACGAATTCTAAGCCTAGGCTTAAAACTGAGCACATAATCATAGAGTAATTGTTTCCACCACTGGAAATAGTGTTACTCAGAGTTATTTAAAGTCACCATCTCTGCAGAAGTCACGGGGCTGGCACTGTGAGGCACTCCTTTATAAACTGACATTTCTACTTAGATACACAACCACACCTGCACATTTTATCACTGACTTTTCCTGACCAGGGGCATGGAAAGAGTTGTTGGCTTTTACTGGTCTTTATTATGACATGTCTGGGCCATATCACAGTCCTGGTTTAACAAACCCCCTAATTCAGGCAGACCTGGGCAGAGTGCGGCAAACAATGGGCGGGCTGGAGGCACAGTGATAGCCTTAAATGCAGCCTTGTTGTTAAGGACACAATACTGTCACCATTATTATTTTGAAATAGTTCTTTGAAATGCAGTCAACTGGGAGATTAGAGTGACTTGATTCTATTCCAGGAAGCTGTGCTGAAGCATGCTTTGAAGGTGCTGAAAGCATTTGCGAACTCCTGCAAGTGTTCTTTTACCTCTTCCTCCTCAGGGGATAGCGGAGCCTGAGGTCTGGGTTAGAACAACAGCTCTCAATTGGAGGGCCTGTGGTGGGGAGCAGGCTGTGCAAGCTGCCTGCCTTGGGACATTCACATGTCTGGAGACACGTATGTGTCGAGGGTACTATTGGCATCTCGCAGGTGAAGGCCAAAGAGGCCACTAAACATCCCATAATAAACAGGATGGTCACCCACAACAGAGAACGATCCAGTCCCCATAACCAGTAGTGCCAAGGCTGAGAAACCCTGGGTTAGAATAATAATATTTCAAGAATATGTATACCTGTGCAATAATGACATACTATGTTGCTATGAATGATGTATTTTCATTAACTGAAAAGAGGTTTGTGGCTACTTCTACAAATGTTATTTTTGTTTACTTCTATTTAAAAACCCTCCTGTACCATATCCCTTCCAAACAGGATTCATACACTCTTCAAGAAAATTCTGCCACCATTCTCAAATGTCTCGTCATCCTTTAATATTTCCCTCTTTCCCTTTTCTTTCCGTTGACACAGACAGGATTACAATCACACACCGCATCAACCACCCACACGATCAAAATCCTCACCTTTCAGATGAAGGAGCCTTGGTGAAGATGTTTTTCTAAAGAACACAATCAAGCTCACCTATTCAACTAGTTTTGACTTAATTTGGGGTGCTTTATTAGCAATCAGTGTAAGACAAAGTAGCTGGTATGATCCAGAGTGATGTTTAAATTAGTTTACAATTTGCTTGGCCTCATCGAGAAGTGCTCTGAACAAAGCCATTCTGAGACGTCGGCTGTGTTCCAACCACTGTAACAAATTGTCGCCCGAGCGCCGCACACCTAATGACTTCAAATTAGCTTCACTGCGATATTGCCTGACAGTTCGTTACGACTGTTAGCAACATAGCTGGCATATCATGACCAATAAATTGGTTTCAGTGTGGGCTGGGAAAGGGACTTCCATCAATTTGATTAAAGAAATTACTGTAGCATTCAAAGCATAAAGACAAACTAGTTTAAGGAGACAGAAGTTAACTGTACCAGAAAAACACTACTCAGCACTCAAAAAACTTGATTATAAACTACTCAGAGTCCAAACAAATAAAAAGTAATTCAAGACTGAAATTCTTAAGACTTATGATCAGTATATGTGTTTGATGCTATAGGATGGGTCAAAAGACAAAAATAAAAAAATTGTAAAACACTAACTGTAACTTACCATATGAGAAAATGTGCATTGATTTAATATTTTCATAATTTACATATAATACCATGCTAAATATCTAAGCCAAAGAAAGACTTATGAATATGAACAGCAAATCAACATAAATAGCCACCATAAAACAACAAAGTAGGTGACTCCTGAAAGAGAAAAAGGCACATTAGATGACTCATGACCCAAGGTGGCACAAATGCATAAAGGGTTATGAGTCTATTAAAATCAGCAAAGTTCTGAATTAAATGTGATAAAAAACAAAGGGAGAAGTTAAAAAAAAATTCTATGAATTTTCCCAAATCTACATCCCTAACTCAGGGAATTCACTATCACCTTTCTGGCTTTTTTCTGTCTTTTCAGAAACCGTACCTGGAATATGCTTCGCCCATCCGATGATGACCACCAGTTCTCGATCGGCCAGGTCGCACAGTGTGGTGAGGGCTTTGATGTCACTATCAGGGACGGTAGGATCAGGCATAGCATAGATCTTCTCCGGTTCGGCCACCAACAAATGTGAGACAATCTTGTTATCTGCAGGGTCAGACCAGAGAACTACAACATCACTGGTAGTATCATCCCTCTTTTAGAAACCCCACAGTATTTTATGCTTTGAAAAGTAATTCACGGAGCCTTTAATAAACCCCACACGTTCCACAGATATATATCATACATATGAATTAAAACACATTCAGAAAAGCTCAGGGCAAGAAACACACCCCTGCAGTCATAATGGGGTTCAGCCTTTTCTTCTTTGCTTTGCCTGCTTTTCCTGGGGTGAACCATCTGTCCAGTACTGAATATTTTTGTAGCAAACATATAAGAGAAGTCAGATGCTTTCTGGGTTTGCTCTCTGATTCTTAAGTAGGATTTGGGGAAGCAGATTAAACAGTATACAACAGCTTTAAAATGAAAATCCACGGTAAACCAGTGAAATAGAGGCTATAATGTGGAAGCCAAAGAACTGCTAATGCCCATAGTCACAACGGGCATGAAAGTCATTAATTGTCTTAATTCCTTTAAAGAAGAGCAAAGGTCGGAGTCCTTCTGCCTGGGTGAATTACTGACTATATAACTCTATCTCCGTGGGATGCATTAAATAGGAATTTCTTTCCTTTCCCCCTTCCCAGAGGCCCAGCCGGCCTTCCAAATATAGCTAATATCAGTTTCCATAAAAATACTCCTACTTAAATGTCACAGTATTTTCTCTCCTGAGTGCCCAATTCCTTTATCCTCTATTTTCATCTGTTGTCCTTAGTTCATTCTCTGCTTCAGATTTATCTGTCTGAAATTGGTGATATATGTCTTAAAAATCCTTCATAAAATAAACACTAGAGACAAATGGAAAGCATCACACTCAATGTGCTTTACCGCTCAGGGGCATGTGAAAGTTTATGGAGGGGGCTGTAAAGCTGGGCGAAGGGAATGGTTTTTTCTCCTTGGTCCGATTTTCAATTTCAGTACATAGCTTTACATTTTCTATTTTCTTCTAAGTGAGGCGATCCAAATGGGTAAGAGCCCACATATTCGAGTGTTCTATGTAGTGTTACTCTAGAAAACCAGGGCACTAAGTAAAGTCTCTGTGAACAAAGCCAAAGTACAGTATTCATTGTATTTACCAATTAGCCTTTTGCTGTACATTTTTAACTTTTTAAAACCCAAAATGACATTTTACACAACTGAGAATTTAACATAGCATTCTTTTAGTCTCCAGTCATGAAATAAGGAGACTTCTGCAATATGTAATTTGCAGTCTTTTTGATACTTTAAAATTTTATTAATATGGCCACATGAATTAAATTTATTTCAAATATTCACCAGATTAACTAGTCACTGGCAGTAATGTTCAATGATCATTAAACTGAACATCAGATTGGGGAAGAAATATTCCCAAATATCACATTTTTTAGGAAAAAAATCGAAATTTGAATAGATTCTTTTTCAATCTATAGGATCTGCAAAGAATGACATTTGTTTCTTGCCTGTGCTATAGGGAAAACACCCTGTATTTTTAGTTACGGCTGGAGAAGTTTCAACTTTCATTCCTCTGACAGTACACCACAACCTGCCAGGAACCGGGAGAAGAAAGTGCAGTAGTAAAGGATACAACATGTAACCCAGGGGAGTCAGGACTCTAGATGTTTTTCAGCGCAGGCTAAATGCAACCTGTTTTACCCAAGTCAATGGGTACTTGACTTGAGGGGGCAGAGAAATTCAGATGAAGCTTAGAAATTCCCTTCATTCGGGAAATGGAATTGCCAGTAGCACTGTTCCTAGGTAAATCTTATTTAATGTTTCCCTAATTAGAATCAATAGAACCCAATTTTCATTCCTGGGGCTTTGTAGTACACAAACAATCAGTCAGGGTGCAGAAATCTCCCCAGCCACTCGGCAAAGCCCGGGACGTCTCCTGACACTTATCTGACAGCATCTGAAAATTAAGTTTTATAAATGTTTGTTACAAAAACACACTAATTGGATGGACTAAGGAAAATTAACACAGAGGCCCTCAGATAATGAGTAATGATTTATTAGGAGTCCTCTTTATCTCAGACAAATGGAGCTCACTGAAATTGCTGTAATCTTCTTAAAGGTACTTGACAAGCCACTTCCCAATTCCTCAGGTTTACACAAAAAACAATAGATGTTCCTTTATCATGTTGACTTACAAATGGACCCATGTTCATTTTTCTTTCAGTAGAGGGAGTTATCAATGGTTTTGGTCCATGTTCGCACAAAATAAATCAGAAATGGGCAGTGTGTATATCATTAAATCAAGAAAAACTAAACCTCTAATGAAATTAAGCATTAGTGTTTGCTGCATTTTATTGCATTATCAGAAAGTTTTTTATTTTAATGTGCAAATCTGCTGGGTGCAGTCCTAGGTTGTATTTGCAGAATGCCAAACAGCTTAGGCAGGCTGAGGAGTCGATGCCAGATTGGACAATTGAAGGTATAATCAACATAATGTTTTTTGGAAAGGCAAAAGGAAAACTGTGCCATATGTTCACTTAAGCTTTAATTTTATGTAAAACTGGTTGTTTTTCCTTTGACATAGCTGAAATGTCCTTTCGTTTACAGTTCAGGGGCTGTTTTATTTGTTTAATAGATTCCCATATGCTCACAAGTAGGATGCACAGCAGTGACCCCTCCTGGGCGATCTGAATTACAAGTGGACGCTTGCTCTTCCGGAGAAAGCAGTTCAAACATGTCTATCGCCTCTCCTAGAAATGCTGTAGAAGCAACTTCCCCTAGTGAGTGTGTACAGTACTCCCTGACAGTGACAGCTAAATGTGAGAATTCTTTGCGCCATGGCTGTTCCCAGTGGCTGGTATGAACTCTGTGCATAAACACCCTAACGTGCCAGCTCCATGGCACTACCGCTATTAACTGATTTTTTCAGAAAATGGATACAGTTATTGCCTCGATCTACATTCCAGCTCTTTTTAGTTAATGACAAAAAGAATGGGGTTTGCAGTTTTGCAGTGTACCAGTCATCCTTTCAAATTGCAACCTGGCCTCATAAAACCATGGGCTCTTTAAAAACAATTCATAATGCCCATCAGGGCCTCTGAGATGGAACCACCAGCCTATGCTTGTTATTAGTGGGGCCCATTCTTGTTTTAATCTATTGCTAGCTAGTGGGTTAACCTTCTATAGCTCCAAATTAATGAGGCCCCTAATGTATTTTCATTGGGAGGTTGAGCAGCCAAACTCATTTAGTTAGAGAAAACTACAAAAATCACTTTCTTGTGAAATCTGAACTAACAGCTCCAATGAACTAATGATCGCAGTATGATCCATTTTATGTACCTCTGGAAATAAAGATAACCAGTAAATGTAAAATGCACATGAGGCGAGCTATGCATTAATCTGTTTATGCTTCCACAGAATGACTCGGTGTGAGAAGGTAGGGGAGAAAAAAATAGGTATCTTTAAAAGGAAGCAAATGATAATTAGTTAAGGTACTGTCGTTTCTCCCAGACAATCCTGGGAACGGAGCCACTGCTCTCCAACACAGAGAAGTCCCCGCGGAGTCAGGAGGGACGAGGCGCCCGCGGGAGGGTCTCCTGCACGGCAAGCCAGACACATCTGCTGTACTTACATGGCTTTTTGGCTGGCTGAACCAGCTGAGGATTCAGGTACGGGCTGTTCTCTGCATCTATTCTGCGCTTGTACTTCTGCCGACCGCCGCGTACTCTGTCAAGACGGACCCCTGTGGGCAGAGACAGGCGCCGGCTTATTGTTTCGGTAACTATTTGAGACCAATCGAACGCACCGACAGCAGGCCCCGCCATGCTCTGCAGACACTCGGGAGGATGCAGAGTGGTCTAGGGGCACTGCAGGAACGCAGAAACGCAAGGGCTAAGTTTCCAAAATCGTCACAGGTTGGAAACCACTTCAACAGCCAGATAGCAGACCTGAAAGACTCTGTAAACAAAGCCATCAAAGTCATCATTTACACATCCAAGCAAAGGCCGATTTCCACATCAAGTAATACCCAGAAGGAGCTTTTCCGATGCCACTGTAGTTTCTTAAAGATGCTGGCATTTTGTACCCTGTTCTTCAGGTACCCCAAACACTCGAGATGTAGGAGCCAGGGGACCGGGCACCAAGTGCTCCCCAACCCTCCTGCATCCACAGAGGACTCTGTCTGGAGACAGGATAAAGAGCTGGGGCAGTACAGGGCGGACAGCACAGGAGCCTGAGTCCTAGCCAATGTAAGGTTGTTCCATAATGAAACGCCAGTATGTCTCAGAAGGGAATGTGACCTACAGTTTGGGACATATTTGTATTTCTTGTCCTATGTGAGAAATACTGAGCAGGATGGGTTGAACAGGATACATGAGGGGCTTCCTAAGAAACAATTCTGAAAGCCAAAGGGTTGAAAGAAGGATGTTTTGTGAATGGGGGGAGTTCAAGGGGGAAGCCTGAAAGGAGGCAATTAAAATACATAAAAGTTTCATTTATGGAGGTGGTGATGGGAAAGAACTTATTAATAATTAGTTTCCGGTCTGTAACTGTAGAGTTTAGAACAAAACAAAATGTTTCTTTCTCAAATAAAGGGAACAGGAACAAAGAGAGACTCTAGTTGTGGGACTGGGCTGTACCTTAACTGATAGAACAGGGTAACATTATCCATTAATAAATTCAACCACACAATGCATTATACATATTTTGGCATTTCTCAAACTGTTTAGAAAATAGATTTGGTTTAACAGCATTATCAGTAGTCTTATTTTACTGTTAGGTCTCTCAGAGCCGTTAATATGCTAATGTACTCTGTAAAACTCTACAAAGGAGATATATAGCATATGCAATGTTTTCCAAACCAAAGAATGCTTTTTTTCAGAATATTTATTAATGTCATGCAGAACGTGTGAGTTGTGGGTTGTCTGAGTTATAGTAAACAGTTTGGTGAAGGCCAATGCATTTCTATGTAAATCCCTAAGGTGAATATGTTACTCAAATGTTAAAGATTATTAGGGATTCAAGATACAAAAGGAAACACAATTTTTCATATTATCTGAGTACTATTACTTTGAGATTTGATTTTCTTTTGGTGGAGTACACAAAGGAATATTTGGTTCTGGATGAAGTCTTAACATACTAACACATTAGAATATAAACAATCAGGAGATAGCTTCAAGAACAATTAAGAAGTCAGACAAATATCAGAAACCAAAGAAGTTAGGTACAGCTTTTTAAATATCCACTGAAAGTTAATCTGAATATTCCCTGAAGGTTGTCACACACGTGGATCACAACACTGTTTATCTTCATAGTTTCCTGTAAAGCGCTTCAAGGCCACAGTAGAAGCCCATTCCTCTGTTCCTCTAATTTTTAATTTGTTGTTTTTGTCACAGCTACATTTACTGAAGTTTAACACCTTGCACTTCTTTCTCCATTATGTTTTGTCTTTTCCATCTCTTCCTCTCCTCTAAGATCCTTTTTCAGTTTATATAAAGTGGCCCCATTTTATCTTATCGTGTAAGAGACATTCAGACCTGTTTCATGACAGCAGCTCTAAGAATTCAGAATCCTATTAGAATATAAAAAGCATATGACATCAGTTATGCCCTCGTGTGTTTGTCACCCGATTCCAACACAAGGAAGATACTTGATCCAGTAGCGTTGGGGCTGGACAGAGAAGGCAGCAGGGAGGGACAGATGGAGAGAGGCAATGATGGGCAGCAGCTGAGAGGGTGGGACTCATCAGAGTCCCTCTAAAATCATTAGAACAAGGGAAGCTCATAGAATAAACCTTGATCGCTTCGCGAACTCCTGAATTTGCTTTTGCTGTTCGTCAGAGGACATATCCACGCGAGCAATGTTTTCACAGATCGGATAACATCCCGTGGGGTCGGGGCTGGTGGATTTCTGACAGTGCGGCCGTCCATCAGGAAGGCCTGTGGGAGGGACTGAGACAGAATGGCCGGGTTTGTGGTCCAGGCTGCGGATGATGCACAGCCGTCTACCACGCTCGCACTAACGCCACCAAGCTATCTGTGTCTGTGGAGAAAGTGTGACGCTGGGAACTCGTGTTACACCCGAAGGAACACGCACACCACCATCTGGCAGAACTTTCATCATGCGCCACAGGTTAAGTTCCGCACTTAGAAGACATATTAAGTATTGTCAAATAATTATGATTACTGTACATTTCCCTTTCAACTCTGAAAACTGACTCACAGAAATATTCATATAACTTTCTTATGCTTCAGCTGATCTGAAGGAGCACTCTCTGAGGGGCACATCTCGTGTGGGAGATCAGTAACTATCGCCCATTCGTCTGCACATCTATCTTCGCCTCCCTTCCTCCACCTGCCCATCTCCTTCCCTCGACACCCATCCAGTTTCTAAATATTCAAGAACTTTTCATATACGCCATCATTTTAAATCTTTTTTCCTAAAGTAAAAAATCAGTCGTAGGGCTGGGGATTGAGCTCAGTGGTTAGAGTGCCTGCCTTGCAAACACAAGGGCCTGGGTTCGATCCCCGGCTCCAAAAAAATAAATCAACTGGACAAAGCATTCTTTTATAACTTGCAAATTTATTTATATGATTTTCAGTAGGAAAAAAGATTAGAAAAAGTCAGATTAATAAATAGTAAAAGCTGAGGGAGACAATATGCAGAAAAGTGTTCTTGCCAATTGTAATGAACTAATGGGAAAAATTCCTAAAGTCAATATATTACAATATACAAGTGGAAATTTCATTTCTGGTCAAATCAGGCAAAGATCAACGATTTAAAATACTTCCAAACAGCTGGGCATGGTGCTGCACACTTGTAATCCCTGCACTCTGGAAGCTGAGGCAGGAGGATCACTGTGAGTTCAAGGGCAGTTTGGGCTACATAGTGAGACCCTGTCTCAAACAAACAAACAAACAAACAAAACAAACAAACCCACTTGAAACCAAGTGATACTTACTATTATTCAGTTTTTAAATTTGCCTTTTGTGCATCCTCTGGTGAAATTATTATTATATATGATGATTGTTATTATTTGGTTTAGCTGACTTTGTATTTGGTGAAATGCGTGACCCCAAATTACACTTACACACAGTAGCAAATATTTCTCTATCACACTAAAACTATTCATCGATTTATTTCATTAGATTGAGGGAGAAAATATTACCAATCTCCAAAAGTTAAATCAGGCCCAAGCAAGGATGTGGACACAGTTTCTTTTTCTCCCCTCTCTCTCTCTCTCTCTCTCTCCCCCTCCCTCGTATATTACTGGAAAAAGTTTATTCATGTGAGTCATATTAGTATAATCATTTACATTTTAATAATATCTTAAATGGCCTTATCAAATAATACTGAACAGATGTCTCTAAATTTACAACATAATTCTACTTCTAAATTTCTCCAAAAAATCAAATGTAAAAAAATTAAAGACACCAATACAGATAAAACATCAAGTCACAAATGAGGATCTGTGACATAAAATAGGACATTAGACAAGGGAAAAATATTTCTCATGATTTTAACTCAATGGGAAACAAATACTGTATAATCGAGATAGTATACATCTTCCTACTAGAAAGTTAATTTCACAAAAATAAAAAGTAGATTGCAAAGAACAGAAGTATCTGCTGAAAAATAAGTCCACTGAAGTTTAAATTAAAATACCGTAAACCAAATATACTGAATGAAGATTGTACCTCTGTGCAGTTGTCTGGGCATGGATTTAACCCATGATTTCTCACTAGTAGGAATACATGAAAATGATATGCTGAGTTAAAAAAATAAATACGTATCCATAAAAAATGAGGACGAGTCAGTGAAACAGGGAAAGGTAAACATCACCAAATACTATTTTAAGGAACTATTTGTAACTGCAATTAATTTTTAGAAATTTTTTGGCCCAAAAATTTTAGCTTTGCATATATCAAAATGAAGAATAAATATGGATGTATAATCCCCATGAGTTTGGTCCTTTGTCTATAGTAACGATTTTCTATGTCTTTTACCCTTTATAATGTTTCCAACTATAATAACATAACACTACATTTTTAAAAATTATGTGAAGAATGTCAAGGAAAACAAAGCATAGTTTACCCATCGGAATGGTTCTGCTCTGTTTCTGACTTTGCATAACTAGCTCTGTAAGCTCTGACGAGTCCCTAAACTTTTCCGAATATAATACGGCGCCACAATGTTTTGCTGTAACAATCCAGTAAAATGATACAGTGAGTATTATGGAAATGAATATTTAAAATTGCTTATAAACTTTAAAATGACAAGTAAAAATAAGGGAGTCGTTACCACATCATTATTTCGTTGAACTTCTGCCATATTACTTCAGTGAAATCTACTACTTTGGTCTCTATACCCCGATCTCAGTTCTGCAGGTAGAGAGATTTCGGGTAGGATGGGTTGGTAAAGTGACTCAAAGAAGGCTAGCCAAATAATGGCACTGTCTGGTGTCTGAGTGACTTATAGAAATATCTGGTATCCCATTTTATTTATTGCTCATTCCTGTCACTAATAACGTTATTTAGATATGTATTTCATAAGATCAATACATCAGAAAGGTTTTATTAAACAAAAGATACTTTCTCAGAGTTTAAGTACATAGCTATTTATAAATATCTAATTAACCTAGTACATTTAAATGGCTTCAACTAACCATTTAAGCAGAATCAAACACCAGTAATATGTATGACCAGGAGCCGGGAAATGCAGATTAGTTATACACAAAAATCAACCAAATTCGAGTATTTCTGCTAATGGCAACAAAGTCTATCTCTTTACACCTTTACAGTCTTAAACATAGCCAAGTTCTGCTTAGACTTTATATATAGACTGCTCTGGAAAAAGTTTAAAAATGAGAGTTTTTTTCCCTAGGAAATAAGATACTTGCAATGAAGAATACTTGACAGGATTCGAAGTTAATTAAGGTAACTGGATTTTCTAGTGATGTGGGGACTGCCACAATCTCTTTTTTTCAAATGAGAGATTTTAATAGTTGGCATCACCCACCTAACAGAACATTTCCCACTGCTGCTTCTTCAAACACTGCCTCTACCCAGCAGGGCCACCAGGGAAATACAAATCTTAAGCATTGTCAGAATTTACAAAATTGAGGAAGCAAGAGTAGGGCCAAGAGAAAAAAAAATGCTTCGAGGCCAATAAACACCAACAGGAGTAAAGCAGTTCACTCCAAGGTCATCTTAGGTCAGCTGATTTTAAGGCCACACTTTATGCCCAAATGCAAATTTTTATCATATTACATGGTCCAAAGTCAAAAGCATTTTTCACATTTTTAATAGCAGCAAGTCAGAGGCATTTCACAAGGTAATAAAAACAAAAAAATCTTCCCTTTAGAGAATTCCATAAGGATGCCCTAGCCTACTTTCCTAATTTAAAGATATTTATTGCATTATTCTGAAACAGAAGTTTGTTTTATAAAAAAAAAAAAAAGAAAGAAAAACATGAATTATACAGACCTCTGGGCTGCTTAAGAAAGATGCTGATAGTCACATTAAAATAGTAATTCTGCAGAGGTGGTTCTTGAATACCAAACAAACGGTTGTGTTAGGCATCAGGAAACAGGAGTTCTAACTAAGGGTGGAGATTGGTGTGGGGATGCCACACTTATGAGATGAGAGGAAAGAGTACGGGACCGGGTGGGGCGGGGCCTCCTGCAGGCCCTGGCTCCTCCTTCCGTTTAGGAAGAGAGTTGGCTAACCTCGCCCTGACTTACCTGAGCATCCCTGGAAGGACCCGCCCTCCGCAGAGGATAAAGAACACCCCCTGGAGGCCGGCAGGGAAGAGGCATGGCCTGACAGCAGCAGACGCCACAGTGGGCATCTTTGTGGCAGCTCTGCATGGCCCTCCTTGGGGACAGCATCTAGGATACTGGTGCATATTTATAGGTTTCCAGTAAGGGGAGGAGTGGACATTATTTGTATATTCACACATAGGCTCCAGGGAGAATCTAACCATATTAAATTCTTGAGTATCATATAAGACAATGAAACAAACTAACCCCTAGATAGTTTCCTAACTACTCTTGCCCTTTCTCAAAATAGACAATGTTATTGTTCAATATGGCTTCACGACCGGGTCCTTTTCTTCCTGTTTCAACAGGCTCCCCTCAGCTAGCTACCTCCCTCTACCAAGCAACATCTCTACAGTCAGTCTCCGTACGGAACGTGCTGGAATAAACCCAAATGTCAGACAGCCACCAGCCAACACTGGTTCTTGGGAGGTCGTTGTGTGCTAGGCACTGGGCTGTCTGCTCCACGCAGGTGGACATACGTTTGGAGGCAGTTACTCTTACTACCCCTGGAAGGAGTTCAGGGCAGAGCTTCCTAGGGAACTGGGGAGAACCGGGGTGGTTCTGTGTTCTGTAACATGATGCTCCCACGGCTCTTCTGCCAACAAAGTCTACTTTATTTTTGTTTTTTGTCTGCTTTTGATTCATGGGTTAATTTTGTTTTTATTAGTACATGTTTACAGTACGTAATGTTTACATTCCTGGTGCGGTGTTGGGACATGTGCTAACACATCTTAACTCCTTCTTTCAAGCCCTTTCGCTTCCCTCCCTCATCTCGATCTCCTCCCTACTAGAGAAAGATCTATCTCCCTACTTCCTGTTAACTAACTTTTATTTTGCTCTTGATTTATATTTCGGGTTTCTCATGGAAGAGAAACCATATGACATTTAAGTCTACGTGCCTGATTTTTATACGGACTATGCAGTTTGGGCCGACCTTGAACTCACCAAGTAGCCCTGGCTGGCCTCCAAACCCCAGTGACCCTCCTGATGGCCTCCCAAGTGCACCACCACACCCGGCCAAGACTGCCTTTGGAAAGAGTGTCTGGTCGACCCCCCAAAGTGGAGGCCGGGGAAGAAAAAGCCAAGACTGAAGGAAATGACGCTCGCCACACAATGGCGCACAGAGACGGACCGAAGAGGAAGCAACGGGTGCTTGTCCTCACAGGTCGGCCTACTGCTCCTGCACCTGTCACTCGGGAAGGGGAGCTCGCCTCCAAGAGTAGCTCACGCCTGCAAGACTGCAACAAGCCCAAAGTGGGGAGCAGAAAAGATTCGGTTCCTCTGCTTTTCCACTGGGACAAGGACCCCGAGCCATGAAGCTCCTCAGCTGTGGCTCCTCCTCCCAGGGCCCTCGGAAACTGGACAAGCCTGTCTGCCGCTGCGGTGGCGGCCTGAAGGGGGTCTCAGACCGCTGGCTCTCCGGGGGACAGCCCTAGCCAGGGCGGAACATCAGGACCACAATCCGGGAACTTCGGCAACTGCATGCATGTGCAAGCACGCTAATGTCTGCTGATAGAAAAGACAAAAATCACACAGGGAGAGAAAATGCATATCCATTAGGTGGGCTTTATTTCCCCCCTTTTCTGTACAAATCTAGTCCTCAGTCACGAGAAGGGATAAAAGCCATGACTCACATTAAAGCTTCTTTGCTGTACAGATGAATTAGCAATTAGCAAGGGGAAGCCTTTCGCTTTGGTCTCCCGATAGCTATCTGGACGATTAAACATGGAAAGCTTAAGCAGGAAATCACAAAGGCTTCTCTCTGCTTCGGATTCAGGCTGCCTCCAAAATACACGTGTGGCCCTCTGCACACAGAACATGACCCCCAAAGTTCCTCCCTCCTCCACCACTGAGGGGCGACCGGCTGCTCCTCGCCACTTCCAAAGCTCACATGCTATATTTATCATCTGGATTGGCGCCCAAAGTGAAACGACAGAAATTTGAAATCACCATAAACAAAATGTTTCGCGGGGGAAATGTTTTTCGAGCAGCGGTAAAGCTGCTTCATCTGAAGCACGCAGCCCTAATCTACGACACATACAAGTACAAATTAGGTCATCTGCAACAGGTGACAGGTTTTAATTGAATGTCTTCTGTCTGCAATTCTGACAAAAGGTGAATGGGAATAAACGAGTCTGGCAAGACAGCCCTGAGCCTTACAATACCCAATATCTCATTATTTTTAAACAGCTACCTATAAACTGATGCTGACAAGCCTTGAACCTTTTATTTCTGCTTAAGATGAGGTTGCTGTGAAAGGAAAGAGAAAAAGAAAAAAGAAAAAGGGGCATCCAGAACATTACATTAAACATGCAGTACCTACCATTATCACTTCCCGATGTAATTAAAGGAAGTCTCCTACTCAAAAGGCACTATTTCTCACTTTGCCTGATGTCAGCAAGGAGAGAGAGAAAGCAAGAACATGCTCTCAGACAGCTGGTCTGCATCTGCTAAACACAGAGACCAGCTTTAAAGAAAAAAAGCAAATCTTCCCTTTTCTTCTTCATTTCTGTAAAAATTTCATAAACTCATGAAAAAGATGCTACTGTGGCTTATGCCTATTTAAACTGTATTTTGTCTCGTCACTAATCCAGACGACTCCTCTCTAAATCCCTTTGGAAAGTGCTACCTCTCTCATGTGGATAAAGTTATGAATTAGCGGCCAAAGACACGAAATGGTTGTACACTGACATCAAGAAAAGTGATCCTACTAATTCACAATTAAATGGGAGGCTGGCAGCAATAAGTTTAAACACAATAATAATAGTAATAGCAGCGCACAGAACCCTGTGGGGATGTTCTGGATGAGCAGAAGCACAAATACTATTTATGCAAAATTCAATGCCCTATAAAAATGAATTAAACATGAAATCAACCAAGCTGGTTTACAAGTTGCTGGGTTGAGAGCCACAGACACGTTGTCTTCTTTGATGGGGAGAAATATAGTAGAATCTAATTTCAAAAACAAAAAACAAAAAGGAGACACGGATTTCAAAGAGAATATAGGTTAGAATAAAAAAGTAAGTGGGTGGCAGAAAAAGAAGGGATGAGACTGGAGGTCCCTGGGTTTCAGAAAGTGTGTCTCGAGGTCACATGAGCACACCAGGAAGATCTTATAAGCCCTAAAAGAAGCTTACGGAAATTCCAGGAGAAGAAAACTTACTCCTAGACAATGTTAGTAATTCAAAGACAATAAAAATGCAATACCAGATCAAGTAGGAATATTTTCTTTTCTTTCAGTACTGGAGACTGAACCCAGGGCCTTTGCACTGAGTTACATCTCCAGTCTTTTTTGTTGTTTTAGATTTTGATGCAGGGTCTCACTAAATGACTAAGTCGTTCAGGCTGGGCTCAAACTTTCCATCTTCCTGCTTCAGCCTCCCAGAGAGCCAGGATTATAGGTATAAACTATCTCGCCCAGTTTCGAGCAGAAATTCCGAGACTCAATCGTCTGACAGCAAAGAGAAGCATGATGTCTAATAATAGCTCTCTGGAGGTCATAACTTAGCAAAGTTGAGATTCAAAGTAAAGCGAATCTAATACAAAGCACATTCTCAGACCACAAGTAGACAGAATTCTACTTAACACATAAAATATGCAGGAGAAAATTCAGTTCAGTAGAGATTAAGTGTAAGCATTAATATACACTAGCCCAAATCTCATGTGAGTGAGATTTCTTTTCATGCTGTGACATGCATCTGACATCCTGTGACACCTGGCAGGAGTAAGTCCAGCACACTAAGAGAAACAGCATTGCTTGTCAGCCCTGGGTGCTCTGTGTAAATACAGCACACACACTATTGATCACAGTTCGACGCCCTGTAAAAATAAACTACAAATGAAGTGAAACAAGCTGGTTTTCCAGCTGCTGGGTGTGAGCTACGGCCAGTTGTTTTGGTCAACAGGAAGGAACACTACAGACACTCACGAAAGAGGACTCCGGAGCTGCTTCCGAAAGTGGCAAGAACGACGGGATGAGTGAGTATTCAGAAGGGAATTCGTGGCAATGCAATTTTACTGCAATACATTTCAAAAAAATTAAACATTACCATATTTTTATTGCACCTCATAGTCACTAAAATTAATGACAGAAAAATAAAAAAAGATCATCATTCCTAAATTAGTCTCCACTGTCCATCCTCTGGATCGCTTGGACATTTTCATAATCTCCAGTCTAGCTACTTTCATTAGGATGATGATAAATTCCGTTTGCTCTCATGCAGGCAATATGTGCGTGAAAAGCATTGTTTTTTACATCTGCTTTTAAGCCAAATGCAATGATATTTTTACCATGCCAAGTAGTGAAGGCTTAATAATGATCAACTAAAGACTCACGCTTGGCTAATCCGTAAATCTAAAAACTTCACGGAAAGTTACATGCAAGGAGAGCTAAATTTTTCTGCCAAGGAGATTATCAGAGGCGTAAGTGCACATTCTGAAGGCCAGTGAGACACTGTGTCTTCGAGTGTTCAGCCAGTGTAGAGGTGGATAAAAACTCCAACTATCACCACCTCTCACCACCTCATGACCATAGAGGCAGAATTCCCCACCAGAATCTCCTTGGAGTTTTCCAAACCAATCTTCTTAGCATTTCTTGTCCACTGTCTCTCTACATATTTGAAAAACAACCTGACTTAAACTCAGATTTCGATGTGTTTTATTTTTTGACCTATACTCAGCTTAATTCTACAAAAAGTTGAAGAGATGGTGAGAAATGACCCAATAATTAAAATAGTTTCAAAGAACCAAAACACAGGCAAATGATTTTGGTGGATCCTTTAACTGTGCACGAATTGTCGTTGAACATGCAGTATATCACTTGCCCATCCCCTAGAAAGACTCAGGGAACGAACAAAAAAGAAAGTTTACAGCATGGTGTATAGCCATGTACTCATTAGGCGGTTCGTTTGGTTTTCTTTTGGTATTTGTGAATTTAGAGTGTACACACAAAATAACAGGAATCTGCCTGCCGTGATGGTGAATCTCCGTAATCCTAGTACTCTGGAAGCTGCAGAGGCAGGAGGACCGCCAAGAGTTCGAGGCCAGCCTGGGCTGCACAGTGAGCGCAAAACCAGCCTGACTACACAGAGAGACCTTGTCTCGAAAAACAAAATGAAACAAAAAAAAAACAAGTGATAGGAATATCTCAGCAACTTAACTCACTGCATAATTTTTGTTTGGCATGTTTTTCTTAATGTGCTGACATATTATAATTTTAGAAATGTACAGAAACCTTGAAGACAACAGAATATGATCGGGCACTGGGAGTAAAAGGAGTCGGCTAGAAGGTAGAACCTCAAGATTTAATTTTTCAATTTCCACCTCAGTATTACGCATTTGAATTGTTGAGAAAAGTCTCAGATACCAAGAAGAACCAACTGATGGGACCTGTACTTAGATATCGAATCCTGAACAAGGAAGACTGCAGGTCTCTCTGCTTGGGAAATGTGACAAATGACGAGTGCCGTTCTCTCCCCGGGACGTTTTTATTGCTCTGCTGCCTGGAAGCAGATGAATGACTTTGATCGCGTGCTAAGGGCCCTTCCAGTTCTAAGATTGTGTGAACGAAATGCAGTCCTTAAAAAGATGGAAGTGACCCACAGATTTAGAGTCTGACAACTGCCTTGGCCGAGGGAAACCTCGGCATACTTCGCAGCTCAAACCAGGGCAGACCCAAGCCAAGTGTGCACGCATGAAGGGCGAGCAGGAGGCGTCTGGATGGGCCTGGCGCTCCCTACGCTCATCTTGGCCAAACGCATTTCCTTTCGTTCTTGACAAAGACGAAGCAAATCGAGTGTCCGTGTCAGAGAAACGCTTCCAGGTTATTACTGCACCAGGCAGAGGTCTTCGTGCGGCTGTGGAGCCCAAAGGGCGGGGACCGCACAGCGCCGCTTCGGTGTGTGTGCCCTGGACAAGGTGGGGACGAGATGAGGCCGAGGAGCGCAGGGCCAGGAGAGGGACATCTGTAAACAACCCAAGTAGCCAGGAGCCAGCCTGCTGTTTAACTAAATTTCACTGACTGTCTTTAAGAGAAAAAGGCTTTTGGCAAAATGTGAGCATATTTCATTAAAGACACCACAGTGGGGAGCATCTCATCAGAACGCTGACAGTCACCCCTTCTTCAGAAACGCAATGCAAAGATGTGTCTTCCCACACATCATACACAAATGTAAGGCCTTTTCCACCGGAATGGAGCACTAATCACGTGCCACGGATATAATTTCTGCAGTTTGAGGCGTGACAGCAAAGTAGAACAAATTCTTTTCCTTCTTCACAGTTTCATGGATAGAAGATTCATTCTTACCACAGATCTGAGCAACTTCAGCATTTCTCTTATTAAGCCAAGAACTCTCACCTTTTCACTCGAAGGAAACAGCTCACAGGTTCTCCGGGGCGCATGCTCACTGTCGCCTCGCTGGTCTTGCGCTTTGGGGCCGGGAGTCACTAAGTACAGGTCTCAGATACGAGTACTGTAACATGGTGACACTCGCCGTGAGTGCAGGGCGGCTGCAGGCCGCCGCAGATACTGTGTGGTGCGCCGCACGCTGGGCAGGAGGAGCAGCGCAGCGCGAGGCCTCGTTGGGCCCCTCCCAGCGGAGCACAGTTTCAACCTACGAATTGTTTATGTCTCTAATTTTTCAGGCCGTATGTGAGTATGTGTAACTGAAATGGCAGAATGAGAATCTGCAGATAAGGGGCCCACTGTTTTATACACACAGACACTCACACGAGCAGCTCTACACCGAGACATTATTCGGTCTCTTTATTTTCCTGATGACTATTCGACCTGATCAAATAATTCTGAGAATTAATTATTTGCATAATGTTGTCCTCCAAAGAGAAGCCATGTCATAGGAGTTTATATAATATTGATATTAGCTAAAAATTCAAATAACCACAGGACTTCTCATATAAAGTGAATGTGTGAAACGGGCAAAGTTTTTTTAAAAAGTGAGAGAGAAGCTGGGCATGGTGGTCACACTAGAGAGGCTGACGCAAGAGAATCTCCATGAGTTTGAAGCCAACGTGGTTCACATAGTGAGCTCAAGTCCAGCCTAAACTACACATAAGACCCCATTTCAAAAAGGGAAAAAAAGATGAAAACAAACAAACAAACAAAAAACCAAATAAATGAGCAGTGCAGACTATAGAGAATGGAGAGCATCTGCCCCACAGTACCCAGCTGTACTCAACGTCACTTAGACACTGTTCCATGTGGGTGGCACAGGCACTGTTACGAAAGAGGCCAGAAATCTGGATCTTTATATTGAAGCAGGGACTGAAAATACGGCAAATGTTAAAAGTTTACTATAGTAAAAGTCACAGAGCCATTAATCCCCCTCAGAATAGCTCCCTGGCTGTGAACACACTGAGCCCGCCCTTCCTGCCGCTGCCCGCAGCAGCTCTGGAGCCCCCTTTCCTGGTGTCTTCACGAGGCATGAGCAACAGGACAGTGAGGGCTGCTGCCAAGCGCCACCCAGCGGAAAGGCAGGTTCTCAAAAGATCACGGGTGTGTCCTCTTCCACCTTATGCTCCAGAGTGGGCACCCTGCAACTTCTGGTGTTTCCCCAAAGTCAAAATGACCATGAAAGTAAACCTGAGTTTATTCAGTACATGAAGGCAGCCACAACAGAGCAACTAAAGACACTCCCGAAAGAGAACTTCCAGAAATGCTTCTGAAAGTCGCAAGTTAGAGGGGTAAGCGTGCTTAACACTGTGGGGGGGTTCTGAGTGGGATTAATGTCACTGCGTCTTTTATTGTAATAAACTGTAACTTTTTTTATTAAACACACACCGTATTTTTCAATCATACCTCTTAAACTCACTCACATTTAATTGTTCATGCAATTTTTTACCTAATAATGTGGTCCTTTGGCTGTCAGGTTATAATTTTGGTGTCCATAACCATTAGGGGAGGCCAACTAGTAGGAGTTCCCTAGTGGAAGCCACACTGGGCAACTTGCTAGTTAAACTGATCATATAAGTTGGTAGCTATTTAGAAATTACCTTTTAGTTTTACTTACACCCTCGTTATGTAAGCATAAATTAATTACCCCCTAAGGGATTCTATAGTCTAAATCTTGAAATTCAAATATTAAAATTCTATTTACTAGGGTTTAGTAGGGTTTCAAGTAAAATACTAATGTGTAAATTATAAGGGCTTTCATGAAACATAATTTCAAATAAGAGTGTAAATTTAATCATCCCTTTCCAGACCCGGCACCTGTCAGTTCAGAATGCTGACATATTTGCCCCAAATAAATCCTCCTAGCGAATCCCTTGCTAACCGTTGGCCGAACTAGCACTGACAGCGAATAGCGGCAAGGGCTGTCTGTACATTCGCCCATTACATTTACGCGATGTCTCCACCTTTTGAAGAAACACAGTTCTGCCCACTGAAATGCGCTGGAACCAGTCCTTGAGGTACAACTGGTCCATCTCCAGTGACACTGAGATTACACCAAATTAATCATTACCAGGCTAAGATGATGAATCTTTCTTGCATTAGACTGGACTCTCTCCCCCAACTTCTCGTGTTACATGGAAGAGAAAAAATTCAACACTGCAAAAGAGGAAGCGGATGCGGAAAGCAGTTTAGAATAGTCCAAGGAGGAGTTAGGGATTAACATGCTTCCTGTGGCTTGTGGCTAGGGAAGAAGGGTGGGTAGGAGATGCTTCTAGAATAGCAAACCAAGGGGGAAGTGGCCTTTGAAGAGAGGCAACATCAAAGATGCTGGGAGAAAAGGGGAAGGGAAGGGAATTTCATTTGAAAAGACTTATGTGTAGAGAAAGCACTGTATGTTTGAAAGAAGGTAATAAAAATAATGTTTCTATTAAATTTTCACAAATACAGAGACACATAATGAAAAGTGAATCTCTAAACAGGCCAGGACACACGCTGGGCTGCCAGCAGCAGCTCCTCCACCAACCTTATACCAACATTGCCACAGTCGGGATTAGTGCAAACTACAAACTCACTAGCAGCGTTTGGCTAACTTCACCTAAATGGCAGTGCCACAGTTCCAGTACCACTGAGTCACTATGGCAGCAAAGGCCTCTGACAGGGAGTGACTGGATTCTTCCGGGGTCCACATTTCAGAAACTCTCTTCTCAGAGTCCTGGGAGGCGCCCTGGGAGATGTCACTGCATGGCACCCCACCCAGGGCATCGCAGCAGGCTTGCACCCCTGAGCCCCCGCTGGCTGACCGAACACAAGAGCAGGCCACGGAGCCCACGGCATCACCAAGAGGTCCAGAATGCTCAGCCTCCAGGCCACCACCACAGCCCAGCAGCATCCTTTAATGTCAGAGTAACACTTGTGTGCAAGGATAGACTGCAGAAGTACAATACCTGAATTTCAAAACAGTTTTAGATAATTCTACGTCTTGGTTTACTACTGCGTTAACATCCACAGAGGTCAGCACAGTCGGGAGATGATGTGCTGGGGGAAGGGGAGAAGCACTGTTCTTCCTCCTGCTGTGCCTTGCTTTCCCCATCTGTCCAACCAATTTAGTCACATAGATGAGGTGCTACTGAACACTGCAGTGAATGCTTGTGGTTTTAAAAATTCATTACAGGGAAGGACACATTGCCATTAATCCCCCCTCAAAACCCTCCCCACACCCCGCTTTGAACATGTTTATTGCACTATTCTTGCTATGAGTGTTTTTATTTGTGCTGTCCTGGCTGCCTCGATGTCCTGAATCAATTAAAAACATTTAACTGTCATGGTCATTTTGACTTCGGGGAAGAGACAGGAGTTGCACAGTGCCAGATCAGATGAATAAGGTGCCTTTCCTTTGGATGGCACTCAGCAGCAGCGTTCACAGCTCATAAAGACTCTGATGAAAGAGGACTTCCAGAGCTGCTTTGGAAAGTGGCAAGATGGACGTGATACGTGTTTGAATCTAGGGAGAGTATTTTGGTGGGGATTAAAGGCAATTTGTCTTTACTGTAATAATTTTTTAAAAATGTAAACATTCACTATGTATTATGATAACCTCTTGTAATATATATAATTGTATGTTAATTTTATATAATACTATAGAACTGATTGGTTCTTTGTAAAACAGTTTGTTGTAAACCTTTATACTCATACTGGGCATGGTGGTACACATCTGTAATCCCAGCACTCAAGAGGCTGAGGCATAAGGATAGCTGAGAGATTAAGGCCACCCTGGGCTACATAATGAGCTCAAGGCCAACCTGAACTACATAGCAAGACTCTGTCTTGAAAAAGAAAACGAAAAACTCTATATACTTGTTTAAAAAACTCTTCAAATTATTCAAATTATTTCAGATTTCAAATAATTTCCCAGAAATGATTTAAAATATTTTTTCATATGCCCTAAAACTTCTCACATCACTTCTACATATATTTTATTTCCGTTTTTACAAAATCCAGGAAAACACAAAAGGTACTTTTAACCCAGTTGCAATAGTCACAGATGACGAAGACAGCTCAGGTGTATAAATCCTTCTGCATGTCTCCAAAGTAAGATTTCTTTACCCTCGTTGAGGGTGGATACCAACACATGATAGAGGAGTTTTAGCACCAGCTGTATGCTACTTCTAAGTGTTAAAATGATCCAGGCCCTGTGGTATCAGAATATTCAGGAAAAAGTCTATTATTAAAAAGGATGAAGGAGGGAGGAGGGGTTGAGGGAGGGAGGGGAATGAGGAAAAAAAGAAGCTGCAAGATATATCATGTACAGGTAAAAATTCCCTATGATGAATGTTATGATTATGTATATCTAAAATGTACCACTAAAATAACATTTTTTAAAAATTATGAAAAAAGGATGAAAATAAAAATATCTGAAATTATTTTTATGCTTTAGTCTGGCTGTTCACCCAAAGTCTCAGGCACTCATAGGTGGGGCTTTTGTAAAGTGAAGGATCATGGGGCAGGACACTCTTCCGTGTGGATTGGTCCAGTGATAAGCTGACAGCTGAATGTGATGTTGGGAGGTGAAGCGTGGTTGGAGGAGGAGATCACTGGTGGCATGGCCTGGGAGGCTCGATCTCCCTCCCTTGATCTCTCTTCGCTCCTGCTGCCCTGCCATGGACTGTTTCTTCTCTGCCCCACCCCTCTGCCATGCCACCCTGCCTTGCAGCCAGCTTAGAATGCAGACTGAAACCTCTACAAACTGTGAGCCAGAATAAAACCTTTCTCCTTACAGTTGTGGATGTCTGGCAGTCTGTCCCAGCAATGAGAGGGTGATTAAAGCAATTTTAATCATTCTTTCTAATGAGATGAGAATTCAGTCATCTATCAACATGTATGTGCTCTGTCCAAAATTGAGATAAGTATAAAAAGTTAAACAAGATATGGCAGGGGGTCAGGCAGAGAGGTACAAAAATCATTTATAGGATGCACTGCTTGGCATTTTTCACGTTTGCCTGGTGCATTTTATGGATGTTTTTCAAGAATGCTGTATATTTAAAGAAATATGAGAAAATAAAGACTATAGCCTGAACTGCATAGAGTTATATTAAGCCATATTCTGCAAATTGAGAATATAAGCTGGGTGTGGTGGCATGCACCTGTAATCCCAGCACTTGGGAGGCTGAGGCAGGAGGATTGCTGTGAGTTTGAGGCCAGCCTGGGCTACATAGTAAGTTCAAGGCCAACCTGGACTGCACACTGAAACCCTGTCTCAAAAGACAACACACACACACACACACACACACACACACACACACACAAAACACAAAAAACTGAGAGTATATTCTAAATTTTCATGTAAAACAATGTGAAATTATGCTACAAATATACAGTACTCTCTAAATTTGAATCATACTTAGCTTATTTAACAGAGAACAAGGTAGACAGATATGAATTCAGAATACTTAATTGCAAAATTTCTCTTGAAATCAAGGAATCAAATACAGAATAAGAGAAATAAATCCCAATATATTCACTGATAAATGGGGGGGAATCTAATCTAAAACTCTGAGGGAAAAAATGATTTCAAAAACGGGATGTTATTTATTTCAAACACTGTCAAAACAGACATTTGCAAACAGTTGTGTGTAAGTTTTAAAAAATCATCGGAACACATCCTATTGAGTAATGCAATACAAGTAGAAATAGAACCAGTTCTACAAATTCCACCAATCCTAAGATCTAATTCAATAAAGTACATAAAAGTAAAACTAATATTTACGTGTAAGAAGTTATTTTCTTTTTTAAGGAAATTCCAGCAAGCAACAATATTCCATTCTTCATACAGTGAAATGAGGGTATGTACAAACAATTTACAACTAGAATCATAATTCCCCTCATTAAAAACTCAGGTTCTGGTTGGGGATGTAACTCACTGGGGGACGGCTGGCCTGGCACGCACGGGCCCCTTGGCTCAATATCCAGGACTGTGAAGAAAAAACCCATCACATCTTTGCAGTTTTTCCACTCCTGCATAAAGCATGAGCCTAATTCCCTCCCTCCCTCCTTTGTACTTCCCTCCCTCCCTCCCTCCTTCCTTCCTTCGTTCCTTCTTTCCTTCCTTCCTTCATCTCTCCCACCCACTCTCCCTTCTTTTTTGTGGTACTAGAGAGTGAACAAGGGCCCTCAAACCAAGCTACATCCCCAGTCCTTTTGTATGTTTTTTATTATGAGACAGAGTCTCACTAAATTGCCCCGGCTGGGCTCCAACTTGCAAGCCTCCTGCCTCAGCCTTCCAGAGTGCTGGGATTACAGGTGTGCATGGCCATGCCCACTTGCATGAGCCTATTTTCTGAAGTTCCCTTGGATTCAGGACTCTGGAATAAAAAGTACTTTAAAATATCTGAAAATAAAGTGGGTGTGGCGGTGCGAGTCTATGATCCCTGAAAGACAGTCTCAAATTCACGGGCTGCATAGGCAATTCAGAGGAACCTTGTCTCTAAATAAATAAATGAAATTAATTTAAAAAGTGCTGGGTGTGTCTGAGCTCAGTACCCAGTACTACAAAACAAAACAAAAAATATTAAAAATAAAAATGTCTCATCTCTGCCACACATGAAACAACTGCATACTGAAAAACAACAGTTAATGTTTTCTTTTAAATCTTGCTCAAATTAATGGAAAAGTTAAAAAGTACATTAACTTTGCCCATTTGATGGTTGTGCTATTTATTTCAGGAATACATAATTAATTATAAACTATTAAGCAAAATCATAGAGAACTCTATGGCAAATTCTACTTGTACAAGGAAGCTGGTGGCCTTAATAACTTTGGGCCTCTCAAGATCTTTCTTATTAGCACCATCCTCACATTAAAATAACATTTTAAAACAGGAGTGGTGGCACATGCCTGTAATCTGCACTCAGGAAGCTGAGGCAAGAAGATCTCTGTAAGTTTAAGGTGAGACTGAACTACACAGCAAGACCCTGTCTCAAAAAACCAAAACCAAAATCAAAACAAAACAAACAAAATTTTATCCTGCCTACACCTTCCACACCCACTGGCCAACCAATACCTGTATGGTGAGTGAGAGTTTAATAAAGCTCACATTACTGACCCTTCGATATAAATTATTACAAATCTCACATAGATACACACACACACACATATATATATATATATATCCATGATAAACTGTCAATGCTATTAAAAGTATAGTTAATGTAAAAAAATTTAGACACATATTCCATAGCCTCCTGAGGGAGATAAGTTTTGAACAAGTGTAACTTCTTTCAAAATCCATAACACTGTTTTAAATTAATGCTTCAGGGGTTGGGGATTTAGCTCAGTGGTAGAGTGCTTGCCTAGCAAGCAAAAGGCCCTGAGTTCAATCCCCAGTACTCCCCCTTCCCAAAAAAGAAAAAATAATGCTTCAAACCAAGATGGAATTACACTGAGAAACTCTAGTGGATTTAGCAATAGTTAAACAATCTATATCTCAATTGCAATATGAGCCCACTCTGAACTTAAAAAAAAAAAAAGTAGCAATTTTATTGTGATCTGATAAAGCTGCATTTAAACCTCTGGGGAAAGAGTTAATGAATTATAAATCAGAAACGAGGTTTTGTGGATTTGCAGTAAACTTTCATTCTAATAGTTAAAGTAGATGTCTATCAAATCGCTTATGAGGACACATTTATGGAAAATAACAAAGACTAGAGCTTTGTTCTTATTAAGAAACATGAATATGTATGTAATTTTAGCCAGACTAAATTAACCCAAAAGTGAATAAATAAAAAAATAAGGACAATAATTGTTGTCACAAAAGAAGGCTTGCTTCCCTTCCTCCTGTTACAAGAGCTTTATGTTGTGTGGGTTCCAAAGACCCACCTTTTAAAACAAAACAATCTGGAAAGAAACTAAAGGAAAGAAATCTGCCAAGAAACCATTAGGAAACGAGAAACATGTACGTGGCTGCCACCTCCCCTGGTAATAACCAGCTACACACAGCACTGGAGGTGGGCGTAGCTCACGGAAACTGGAGCTCACCACGCACACTGGGGAGAGTCTGTCTCCTAAGCCGGACTCTCCATCAAGAAGGCTCCACTGAACCACTGATCCTAATTTTACCATGAGCATTTCTGAAGCTGCTCAGCTCTGAACTGCGGGAAGGCTTCTTCCAACAGCGACAGAATAAACAGGAAGCGCGTCACAGAGGGTGGCTGTCCCTCTGTGTTGGGGGCACAGAGTTAGCACGTGCGCCCGGGCCAAGGCATCATCCCAACTGTGTGAGCCAGTGTCAATAAATAAGTGAACTACACCTGCGATTTCATCTTTATTTTCAATCTAATTGCTCAATTTGATTGATATCTATTGATCACTTGGGATTTTAGCATAGGAAATTAGCAATATTTGAGCTCAGCAAATTATGCTATTCTCTCTTTTCTCCCTTGAGCTATCTTTCTTCTATAATCTTCCTCTGTGTGTGTGTATGTGTGTGTGGCTGGAGACGGAACTAGGACTTCATGCATGTTAGGCAAGCACTCTGCCGCTGAGCCACCTCACCAGCTCCTCTTTAAGTTTTTGATATGCAAAGACCAGAGAGTGGGGAACTACTAACTTAAACCAATAACAACAGCAAAAAAGGCAAAGCGATTTGGACCGTTTCTATTACTAAATTTATTACTATTAACTCTGTATTGGCAAATATAAAAAATTAAAAAAATATATAACAAGCCAGACATAGTGGTGCACGCCTGTAATCTCAGCACTGGGGAGGCTGAGGCAGGAGGATCATGGTGAGTTCAAGGCCAGCCTGGGGAGACCTTGTCTCAAAAAAGCCAAAATAAATAAATACACAGATAAATAACTGTAACTGTAAAGCCTTTCTGATCCAGATATTTAAAATATATTCATCACTTCTATTTTACGGACTGGAATTCCATCATTTATAAGACCCAAATGATTTGTTAATGTTTACGAAGCACTTTCACTTACATCGCCTCACTCAGTCTTTACAGCTCAGCAGCTTAGTATAAGACTGCTGTCTCTAGATTACGGGGTCAGCATCCTGCACGCGCTCTTCTGACTCCATGTCTTTACGGTGATATGTAGTTGCCTGCGATTTCCAAAACCATATTTTTTTAAATAAGAAGAAAAAGAAAAATAAGGTGGTAAAGAAAAGGAAAGCGGATAATCCATTCACTGATTCTCCCTGCTGGAAAAATTGCACTTGGGGACTCTCCTTTTTTGAGAAGGGCAGGATGTGTGAAACGCTACGTGTGCAAGTGTGCAAGCAAGCCAAGCTTTAGCGAAGCACAGGCAGGTCTACTCAAACCACCCGGGTGGGCGGGCGGCGAGAGAGACAAGCGCAGGCCGCGCAATGCAAACAGGAGCACAAGCAGTCGTGGCAACCACACACCAAAAGGAAGCAGCAAGTGAAACCGGGGAGGGGACCTAAGGAAAGAGTGACTTTGGGGTCGGAGAGGGAAATGATCCAGACCCGGGGACAGAAGCCATGAACAAAGCCGCGCAGGTTCAGCCGAAAGAATGAAAAAGAATAAAATTGGAGGAAAAATAGAATAGCAGTGTAAGAAAAATACAGCATATTATGTAAAGGATGATAAAATTTGAGTATCTCAAAAACAGTATGTATTTTTCAAGGATTTTTAAATCACATTTAAAATATACTCAATATCACAGATCTTATCCAAACCAAAACCTTGCCATAGTAATGAATATTACCAGTATGACACACAACAGTGCATCATTTCAGGGGAAATCACTATGTCCCGTCTCCCTGGTCTATACCTGTGTGAGTTGATCTTAGGTATCTTGTATTTTCTTTAACACACCGTGAGGGGAAAAAACAGTAGATCAAGGTCAAAAGATTCTTTTCCAGTATACAATTAAACCGTAGATATTTTTAGTAGACTAGTATCTTCTAGAAAAAAATGCAACAATTCTAAGACCCACGGTTACGGGGCTGGATTAATTAGAACATTTTGGTTTGTCAGGGCGGTTAAATTCTAAAAAGAACTGTCTCATCTGAGAGATCATGTCGGTACTTTCAAAGACTCTGGCAGTGATGAGCTTTAAGAGTCTGTTTGATTCACACTGATTCATAGAAAGATACTAGAAATGTTAAGGAAAGGTAAAGAAGGTGGATGTACACACAAATAAGGGTCGCACGTGCAGGGTCCCCCTCTGCCTGGAGTGTGGGAAATAAACGCGCTGTAATCTTACACTCTGGCCAGTCGTGTCTCATTCACAAAGAAGGTGAATATGTTGTCCAGCCTCAAGATTTAGTTGTGGAATTCTGGAGAAAATGAGAAGACGGAGGGCAGTAGAATTGGTTCTAAAAGTTTGAACATGGACTATTAATCAGTGCTTTTCAGTTTCTAAATGCCTATGACACTGTCTGACACACCCTTGGAGGGTAAGGAAGAGCACCAGGAGAACCACAAAGCCTTCTCCACTCTGTATCAGAAAGGGGAGCACAGAGCGGTCTCCACGGGGCCGGGACCCAGTAAGGAAGGATGGGTGGCCCGGCCCTGCTCTGGCTCCTACCGCTTCCCCTTCAGTGGCACATGGCATTGCTTAGGGTTAGGGTTGACCACCGCCCTGCAATAAGGTGGTGTGTCCTCTGCACAAGCAATGACAGGAAGACGCTTGGTCTCTGTCCCTGTTCCTGGCATGGCCCTTGCAAAGCCCCGGCGGGTTCCTGGGTGACATGATGAGAGGGACCTCTTTGGTCCGAGGAGCTAACTCGTGCATCCTGCACGGCCTCAGATGCAGGCGGTTTGCAGAAGGGCCATGCCTTGCACAGGAGTGCGGGACTCTCAGCCTCACTCCTGCCAGCGGCCGAGGAGAGGAGAGAGGATGGAGATGGAGCTCACCACCCTTGGCCAGGGCTTCAGTCAGAGCTGTCTCTGGCACATTCTGGGAAAGCAGGCAAGCTTGGTGCCCTCCACACCCCGGCATTCTCGTGGGAGCGATGCTAAGGCAGACCTGAACTGAGTTACTGAACACGCGGTGACGTCTGCACGGTCGGAGGAGTGGTGGCTGAGACTGGCAAACGCTCCAGAATGAGAGCAGCCAACAGCAATGGAACTGGGGTCTTTGTTTCCGGATGGCACTTTATACCACAAAGAAAGAGCTGGCACAGGCTGTGGGCAGGGAACATACAAAGTGAACCAAGAACGACAGAGCCGTGTCAGGCTGTCACATGAAGCCACTCCAAGGGCTTCCACCAGGCAGGCCTGGGACGGCTGAGCATCAAATAGATGACAGCGATGGATTGTAACTCACCGGATAAAAGAGGAATTCCACGAGTTCAGCTATAAACAAACAGATGAATAAACTGATAGGGAATGAATAGCTACATAGTCTCCAATGAATTCAACACAAAACTTTTGTTACTCTCAGAGGAGAAAAGCGCAACTTAACAGTGCGAAAGCCTGACAGATACCCACTCGAGTGTGCGAGCCAATGCCATCAGAAAGTGACAAAGGGCAGCATGTGCCCCCCGGCAGGTGGCAAAAAGGTCCCTGTACCTCTCCTGAGATATTCCTGAATCCTGTCGTGAAGAAACGTGGTGAGAGTCTGAACCTGACAACTCTCTACAAAGTAACTGGCTTGTAGTCTTCCAAATCACTGACCCTGACAGTCACTGGGAGAATGTAAATGTAAGTGGAAACTCAGTTATGTGTTGATGGAAATACCCTGGTCTTGGCGTTCACAGAAATCCTTTTAAGTTCTTTATTTTTACTTTCTTTTCTTGGCTTACTCTCTCGAGTCCACCTTTCACTCTCTCCTTTCTCCACATTTCTCCTTCCTTCCAGACTCCAAACAGCCTTCCCTGGAAGCAGTATTACTAAAATGCCCAGCGATACTTCTTGATTTTCTTTCTCCGCACCCTGAGCCTGTATGGACACTGGAGTAACTACGATTTCCGAACAGCACTGCCATCTTGGTAAGACTGTTGGAGATGCAATAGATCTAACCTCCACGGCTAAAACAGGTGTTAGCACACTTCCCATCTTACAAGGGAGGGACTGAAGCAGATTCGACCTCTTACAAGGTTTGTGGTTTACGGCAAACCCTCTTAGTATCAGTACCGCCTGGCTTCCTTTCTTAGACGCAGGGATTGTCTGCGTTGCAGCATGATGAAAAAGAAGAAGAAATCAATTAGACAAAGAACTGCCCCTGAAATAAGTTGGTATTGTTTGGGTGGCTCAGTGTGAATGAGTAACAGTCACCATGCCATCTCAATTAACGTGTGCGAGACCATAGCAATCTATCTTCTTTTTCAATGTTGCTTTGCTTTTCAAACTAAAATGGACAGTCCTTTATTGTTAACTGTGATTTTTTTTAAGAAGTGAAAAGAACAAAAAAGAAAATGAACAAAATCAATTATAGTTGGTGGCGAATTCCATATATTTGAAGCACAACTTTACTGTTTTAATTAAATGAAAATATAGGCTCATTGTTCAAAGGACATTAAAAAGACAATTCAGACCCTGACTGTGCCCCCATACACGCGCAACCCCATCTTTTTAAAGTGGTGCATCTAGAACAACCAGGCTAACTACAATTTAGAAGATTGGATTCTGATAACAGCCAATTGTATATAACTACCTGCATTCTAATTATTCTTCTAAAAATCCAACTAATTACAAGCCTACTACTTTGCACACTTTTGTAGAGTTTGGATAGTTATCTAGTTTGAAGTAATTTGATAGAGTTGGCAGATGTGAAATCAAAAGGAACTATAAATAAATCTGAACACATTCCCAGTGAATAATTCTAGGATTTCTTCCACTCACACAGATTGAATCTTAATAGTAGTATGAATCCTGAAACACAAGGGAAACCTCTTCCGACTGGAACAACGAAAAACACAATGCTAACATTGTGACTTTGGGTTTATGAGACTTGGAATTAAATCCTCTCTCCTTTACTTCCCCGATGTGTGATCTTTGCCCCTTTGGACCTCAGCTTGCTCATTTATCAAACGGGGATAAAAACTCTAAGTGTCTCCCAGACACATGATAGCTAAATGAGAGGATGTGCCTCTGGTATAGAAAGTGGTAGCTATTATTAGCATTTACATTTGCATTCCGGGTACCCATTCTTATCCCTTACACTTTGCTTTAGTTTTCTGAAATTCTCTCACTTCGAGAAATGAGTGCATTTAGGGTTATTATTATTTCACTTGTTTAATAATATCTCAAGCTGGAACATTTTGAGGCTGCCAAAATGCCCAGGACTACCTACTTGCTTAATGTTCCATGCGCCATCCTGTGTGGCCAGGAACACAGTCTGGAGGGAAGAGCATCGGCCAACAGTCTTCCATCACCCAAACCCTGCCAAGGGGTCCTCTGCCTCACGCTCAACATCCTGGGACCAGCTAAGGCTGCTGGGACACTCAGTTCACAGAAGGAAGCAGGAAATGGCTGGTTTGGGTTCAGATGGCCGCTCTCCCACCTTCTTGCTGTGTGGCCTTTATCAGATTCACCATCTTGCTCCTCTCCTGCAGTGTTAGGGTGAGGATTCAGACAGGCAGGCGCAGGACCAGGCACTTAGCAAGCTCTTAGTAAATATGAATTCCCTGCGGCCTTATCGGCTCCTCCTCAGGATGTACCTCCAGCAAAGGGAACAGGATTGTGCAACGCAAAGAAAGGAGCGTTTGCCGGTGGAAGTCTGGAGATAGCCACACCTTGGTACCGAAGATACTCGGAGGCCTAACGCACCGTTAACATCTGTCAGTTCACAAGAGGCAGCAACCGAATCCGCCCCACAGATAGTAGATGGCGTTTCCCGGAAATCCTCTAGCAAAGATCTCACCAGGAACTGTGTGAGCACAGGCAGTCTGTCTGCCCCCGGTTCTCAGGAGGACAGGGAGGCTGTTTCCTGGGCGAAGGCTTGAAAGATGTGTTTGAAGAACGAGGATGATTAAAATTAAGCATTCTGTGGCACATTCTCAAGAATGCCTAACGATAGAAAACATGGCTCATTTTTTCAAGGTTGATATTATTACCTGGGAAGGTTTACTTGACATTTCAGATTCTCTAGTCTGCATAGCATTCAGTTTTTCTCACTTTAAAAACTCAAGTTAGCTGGAAAATGACAGGGCCACGATGCTGCAGCAAGGGAAAACTCGGGTGCAGCACAACCACGGGATCCTCACAGAAACGACATTGCTGGGTTTATTTCTTTTTCCACTTAACATACATTGCGGGTGCTCCTTAGGAAGCACATACAAGAACCTGTTTAAATTATTTCAGATAATTACATTTCAAATATTTTAAAAAATAAACTGCTAGTATCAAATGTCAAATGCATAAAATGTCAACTTCCTAGAGAGGGTGCAGCATTAGATTTCATTTCTATTATGCTTTCAGCACCTTTTCTCTATTTCTGGAGACAAATAAATTTTGAGAGCGCCTAATGAGCTGTCTATTCAAGTACAACTCAGTGAAAAGGCTACGGGCTTTCCCGGCTGTTTCGCCTCCACTTCTGATTCCTTCGAAGGCTGAATTTATGCTTCCACTGCCACAAAGCCCTTGAGATCAAGTGCCAATTTTATTCTCTACAATGCTGGACTACGAAAACAATTATACAAAGCATCGATAGTGCTTTTTGGTCCACGTGCTTTAGGTGGAAAATGACAGGTCTTTTAACAATAAAATCAGCTAAAAGTTGGGTGCTTTTCGTAGTGTGGGAGAAGAGGCCAGGGTCCCCGGGGGTGCTTCTCAAGCACGCCTTCGATCCATGTGCCTTGCTCTGCCACCAGTTCAGAGCAACTGGGATCACGCGCAGCCCCACTCTCCCTGGACGACAACCCACACGGCTCCCGCCCTCTGTGAATCCCGTCCCGGGCCCACTGGCTCCCCGGAGGAAGTCAGATGGGGAACACACAGAACAGGATACCTCTCTAGCTTTCTGTAGGTGCTGCAGGGAGCCGTGACTTGGCCCTGCGCACGCTGCCTCCCCTGACTGCCCAGAGCAATAGACTTCATCACCGGGAGAGCGCCCCATCTTCAGCGCCCCTTTCTCTCCCCCATAAGACCGCCAGCTCCACTCTGTAAACAGCTCATGTGAACACTGTGTTTTCAGGGTGTGAAAGCAGAAAGGGCCACCGCAGGGTTTCACAGCTGGAGGGATGGGTGGAGCTCTGGCGTCAAAGTCACGGGGAGGTGTCGGAAAGGGACTGAAGCGGACCTGGGGCGGCTCCCTCCGAAGAAGGAGGCTGAAGCTGAGCCCTTAACCTCCTCCGCCAGACTCGCTTTTATCTGACGATGTCTGAAGACTTGGGAGCGGCCGGAGGAGGGAGGGGAGAGCAGACCTGTGATCTCTAAACCAATTTCCGTTTGTGAACATTAAACATTTGCGTCCACTCTGGCCAACACTGCTAGCGATGTCACTGCTCCAAGTACATGGGAGCAGGGTCCTGCACACGGGGGCAGATGGCCCGACCATCACAATGCAGTCAACTCCGAAATAAGTGAATCGCGGCTTACTCCAAACAGTAACGAAATTTAATTCTTTTGCAATCAGCGGCATATGTTTGCATCTGTCTGCAATACGGCTTGGGCCAAATCTGATCTGGCCGTGGCATCCTGAGCACCAAAGCTGTACAGTTCCTAGTGTTAAATTTATTGTGAATACTAGAGGGGGACAGGCTACCTCATTACAGGTTGATAGCGGTATTAGGGAACCTTGGATGTCTACCATGCTTGTGATCAAAGTAAGAGCTGCTGACCAGATGGAAGATTTTCTTTGTTATATTTCTAAAATGTTTAAATGTTTAAACTTCCCCACTCAATAATAATAGTAGTAGAAGTAGTAATTATAAGTGGAATATACACTTTGTTATATCTGAGAGAAACTGTTCCTATCTTTGGGCCTATTACAGTCATCAAGTGTATGCCTGGTGCTGTGCTAGGCACGGGCAATGCCAGGGCGGCTCTCCCGGCGCTCCTTGTGCGCAATGAGGCAGGCTTAAGCCCAAGCCAGGCCCTGGAGGCGCATGTGGAAGAAAACTAAAGTGTGCCTGGCGATGTACATGGCATCCCGATATTAGGAAATGAAGGTGTGTGTTTAGGCACAGGAAGAGGACAGAGGGCATTTCGGCCACAGACAAGAGCTAGGACAGAGATCGGGGCCAGGGTGTAGCTCAGTGCTAAGTGCTTATCTAGCACGCACAAGGCCCTGAGTTCAATCCCTAGTACCATCACCAAACAAAACAAAACAAAACAAACAAAAAAATCAAACACCACAGGATTGGGAATGGAGCTGCCAACATATGTAATATTTTATGTTAACACAACAAAGTTTAAAATGCTCTTTCTCAGTAACAATGACTGTATTTCAAACGCCCTGCTGCCCTACGTGGCCGGCGGCTCCATATTGGAACAGCTGCAGAACGCGTCCCTAGCAGGAAAAAGGTTCACTCACTGGACAGTGCTGACTGGGGGACGTGGCCCCCGAGAAGCTACAAGCTCCCAAGTGGGCAGTGTGTGAGGGGACTTAGTCCTACAGATGCTGGGAAACCACTCAGGGACATGGAGCTTGGCTTATGCCAGCTGAACAGACGCCGGGGGACTCAGGCGACGGAGCCAGGAGCGTGGGTGAGCATGGACTACGGGAAATGGTGACAGATCAGACCTGTGTTTTAGGAAGAGCTCCATTCAAACTACAGTGAGAAGGTGGTAGGCAAAAAGAACCGCGTCCACACTCCTTGCTCCGCACGCAGTCTTCATATCCACGGCACACGCCTTTCTCTTCTGTGCGTCGGTGTGGAATGATGACAAGCGTTAGCTCTCGCCGATTGCTTATTCTGGACCCAGCTCTGCCCCAAACATGACTCATTAAGATCAGGGACTAAAAGGAAGCTTTAGCGACTCATGTTGACTTCTATAAGCCAAGATTTTAATTTCTTCCTTCATTTGTATTGTCTTTTAGGTCTAGAAATAAAGAACTGGGAATAGGAAGACATGGCGAGGTGGAGCCCACGGTGTAGTTCATGCAGCCGACTAAAGCCACGTCATAAGCCAGTGGTCTCAGGACTTGGGCGATGTAGGCTGTGCGCACTGTGGCACCTACTGAAAGCCCAACAGAAAGCTTTCCCGTCGCCTTCCTGGGGGCTTCTCTACATAGAACATGCAACGAGAGGCTCGGAGGAGACTGCTCCTCGGAAGACCCGCAGTGCAGAACTGAAAGCAAGGGAGGGAACAACCAGAGCCCTTAATTCTGCAGTGACCTGGTGGCTGGATGTCAGCAGGGTCTCAGAGCTCCCGTCTTGTTGGGAGGGGCACACTGCTCACCATCCAAATCACCTAAAGACACGCGGCGCCCTACAGCAAGGTATGAGATCTGCTTTCTTCTTTAACGGCTAACATTGCATACAGGTTCAGATTTTAAAAAGAAACGCAAAAAAAATCCCTGTGTGGTCCAGGCCTGGAGCCCTGCCAAGCCACCCAAAACCTCTACCACTTTCCCATAATTCTCCCACTGGGTGGGTCAGTCAGAAAGAGTAAGCTACATGCCTGCTGTGTGCAGGGCGTGAGGCAGACAGAGAAACTCACAATCCCTTAAAACTTGGTTAGAAAGGACAACGCAAGTATACAAAGAAGGCTGACAATGTTTTTGTTGTTGTTGTTGTTTTTTGTGCAATATTGGGGATGAACTCAGGGCCTTGGCATTGAGCTACATCCCCAGTCCTCTATTTGTTCATTTTTAAATTTTGAGAAAGAGTCTTCTAAGTTGCCCAGGCTGTCAAACCTGAGATTCCCCTGCCTTAGCCTCCCAGAGTGCTGGGATTACAGCCAGGGGCCACCACGTCCAACGGCAGCAATTCAAAAGCAACAAATAGCTGATATTCAAAATAATGTTACCAACTGAATCCTTGAGTGGGACAAGGTCCTGGGACTTAAGATAAAGTGATTGATGTAGGACATGGGGCTAAGAAAGAAAGGCTACCTGAAGGAGACCAGTTAGGTCAAGGGATAAAAGAAGCAATGGGAAAACGAAAAATACAGGTTTGGGCACTATCAGATAGCTTCCTCAATGTCTAACAAATCTGCAATGAAAGGTTTTGAAAATCTGAAAAGAGATGAGAGAGAAAGTAAAGCTAGTACTGATTGAGAAGTTGTTTTTAAAGAGAGTCAAAACACACCAAAAATTATGTACCCTAATATCTCACAAGAAGAAAGAGAGTTCTGGGCTGAGCACGTGGCTCAGAGGCAAAGCACTTGCCCAGCACAGCACGGCCAAGGCCCTGGTTCCCACTCAGAGCACAGAGGGACAGAGAGAGGGAAAAAGAGACAGAGAGGGAGGGAGGGAGGGAGGGACAGAGAGAGAACGGGAAGGGAGAACTCTATACGGGGTACTTGCCTAGAATTTCTTGAAATTTGCTATTTACCATTTGTGAAATAATGGATGAGGTGTTTATAATGCTTAATGCCGAAAATCCTCCAATCTAACTAATTTTAAAAATGAATTATTCTACTTAACAAGAGGGAAAAAAAAAAAAGAAAAGAAACCCTTCCGATTTTTGCCCCCGCACCATGGTTCTCCCAAGTATTCTATATTTTCAGCTATTATCCCTTCTTACAAAGGGCCCACTTAATAATGTTCACTCTAACAACCTCATTTATTTTCCAGAAAATTAACTCAGTTTCAACCCTGATTAATGATTTCATCTAAATGAATCAAATTAAAAATTGAAAATTATATTTCAAAAGCCAAAGGAAAAAAAAATTGACCATTTCCAGTTAACAAATGATCCTTTCAAATATTAAAAGATGACCATGAAGAGTGCGTGAGAGTAATGAAATCTGGCTTGGGCCTGCTGCTTATCTGGAATTCATGGAGGAGAATTAGCAGGGAGGAAAAAAAAAAAAAAGAAAAAGAAAAGAAAGAAGGAAAAGAAAAAGGTACCTTATGCATTTTGAACACGGAAATCCCTTGGGACTCCAAACCCGCTTCCACTTGGCTCTGGCCTGTAATCAGTGCACGAAAATAATCCAAGCCCTTCCCTGGTAATTAGAAAGGGGGGGCTGGCCCCCAGCAGGGGCATCCGGCAGCCACACACACTAACAGCCCTTCCCGGAGCCTCCACCAGGAAAGGATGCTTCATGCTGCCCTGTTCTCAATGAGCCAGAAGCGATCTAGGAGGAAAACAACTAATTAGGAAGTGACTTCCGCTCTGATAGGTTATTTTTAACAATCCACTTTGGGCCAGCGGCCAGCGGCTGGGAGGGCTGAATGGGCAAAGGACCGAGAGGCCTGAGGGTGGGAGAAGTGTTCCAGGTGCCACTCTACTGGGGGTAGACGTGGCTCTACTCTGCGCAACACCAACAGTGAACCCCAATATAAGCTACAGAGTTTGGGGGCCAACGATGGGTCAGCGTGGGTCCAAAGACTGTGACAGAGGTGTGTTTGGAGACAGGACGCTGATCATGGGTGAAGCTCTGTGAAGATGGGGGCACAGATAGGGGCGTGGAAGGCTCGATGGGGACTCCGTACACTCTGTTCAATTTTGCTGTGGAGATACAACTAACTTAAAAAATAAAATCGATTTTTTTTTAAAAGACAGGATCAGAGCTGGGCCTGATGGTGGAAGCCTGTAATCCAAGCATTTAAGAGGCTGAGGCAGGAGGATCACCACAAGTTCAAGGTCACCCTGGGCTACAGAGTCCGAGGCCATCCTGGAATACAGCACGAAACCCTGTCTCAAAAAACCAAAAGACAGGATCATATATATCCAGTTTGGTGGTCTAAAGGATTCATTCATCTATCCCAAGTGGCGTGACAGAACTTCAGAATTACAGATCACATAGTTTGGAGGCAGATTCCTTAATTCCATTTTTAAAATATGCAGCAAGAAAAAAAAAATGTAGTAAGAGCCAGCATCGCAGGACTGGCCTTAAAGCAGGTCCAGGAGACACGCCTGCACGCCCCTGGATTATCTGCACCCAGCCCAGTCCTCCCTTCCACGCAGAGCGGTGGAGACTAAACAGGACCCCACGTCCCTTCCCAGGTCTTCCCGGGACATGGCCTTGCACAGGCCTTGAAGCTACTGGGGAGCAGCACGCCACAGCTGGGTAGGAATTCAGACCCTGACCCCCGACCCCAGCCGGGCCGCGTGGGCGGCAGGGATGCCTCAGAAGGACTCCAGGTCAGCACCCCCTCTGCCCCCAGCCTCCCTCGTGCGCCCTGAGATTTCAGAGACTCCAGGGCCCAGGATCTGCTCCAGCCTCAACGCAGGACCAGACAGCGCCTGCCTGCCACATAGTTGGGGCAGCAATGCCAGAGAGTCAGGCTGTGACTGTGCCAGCACATCCCGAGTGCGGAGGAGACGCCAGCATGCACAGCACTAAGGCATTTATTGGCTGGGTGTGGTGGCTCTTGCCTATAATCTCAACACTCTGGGAGGCTGAGGCAGGAGGACGGCCACTCTGAGACCAGCCTGGGCAACTTAGCGAGACAAGTGTCTCAACAGAAATAAAAAGAAAGGAAGCCAGGCAGGACGGTGCTCGCCTGTGATCCCAGCACTTGGGAGGCTGAGGAAGGAGGATCGCTGCAAGTTTAAAGCCAGCCTGGGCTACACAGTGAGTTCAAGGTGAGCCTGGACTACAGAGCAAGGAACAGAGGAAATTTACAAGGGGACATAGGGTCACAGGACGAAGTGGCTGGCATCAAGACCACAAAAGTCTCGTGCTCTATGACTCCTAAACTATCATGAGTTATCTGCCAGGCTGTCTACATCATAGTTTGTAAAACTCTACAACTTTCTGTACAATAACCTTTAAAATCTGAAATTTATCCAAAGCCCTCGCAAGTGAAACGAGCCTAAGGGTACATTGTTAATGCACCTTCCATCACAACATGACACGCGCGAAATGGTTGAACGACTCGTCCAAAACCACACAACTGGTAAACACGCAGAGAGAAAAATATATGAGAACCGAATTGCTGAATAAACTCTAGTTTTCTGTTTGCATTCCTCGGGCTTTCAAACACTGTTGAAATCACTTTGTGTGCTGTGGACACCGCTGCACACAACGGCAAAGACACCGATGTCCCGACAGCCACTCTCAGCACTTGCTGGGACTCTAAGGCTCCACTGCCTTCCTCTTCCTCCCTCCAGAGGCCGAGTGCAGAGACCCAGCCTGCCGTGAACTAAAGACTGTGACGACTCTAGGTACACAAGAGCTCGTGGCACGAATGCAAAAGAAAAACACAACACTTTGCTTGTAAAAACAAATATTCCTTAATACCAAGTGTGACTGGTCGCTCTGCACTTTTCAAACAATAAAACTGGGATAAGAAAATCAGACCTTGGGCCAAATATAACAGGTGCTAAATAAATTTTCCCATGAACCACTGCGTTGTGGTACCTCAGTTAATGGATTTAATTCTTTCCACGATTCTGGTCACAAACCGAGTTGAACAAGAACCGAATCAAATTCAGTGATTAGGTTCGATGTTGCCATTATGGGCAAATTTTACTCGGTTCTGATCCAATTAAATGGCTTGTGATCAGAATTGAGGAAACCATTAATAATGTTCATGCACCGAGGCACCACTGTAATACCTGGACTGGCCATTTTAAAAAATTTTATTATTTTGAGACAGGATCTCACTATTAGTTCAAGGTGGCCTTGACTGACTATGTGGCCCAGGCTAGCCTTGAACTCCAGTGATCCTCCTGCCTCAGCCTCCTGAGTGCTGGGATTCAAGCGTCTGCCAACATGCCCAGCTACTCTGCCGATCTTAATACTGGGCTTCTCTGGAGTTTCCGTTCAAGGTTAAATCACCCCTACTGGGTTGGTGATTTAGTGCTATGCACAGGTCTGGAAGGATTATTCTAAAATGTCACAAGAACCTCTCTGACATGCATATTTATGAACTAGGTTTTCATAGTTATAATTCACTGAATTGCCTAGGAAAGAAACATCTTTACAACACTGGAACGATTTTTGGCATGTTCGAAGTTCAGAAAATACATGTAAACTCATTGTAAATTAAGTTGGTCTTTAAATTAATACCCAGTCAATAGCCCGACATTGTGCTCGTTGGTTCTGTAAAGAAAATTGAGACACAGTAATTTTCCAGCTGTATCAGGGCTGAATGTTCCACGACTTCTGCGCAGCACCAAGAAAAACAATCGGCGTGGAGCGCTTCCTTAAGTCACTGAAACTAGCTTGTACCTACAAGGTGCAGGATAACTACATCTGTTTTCTCGATTTTATATTTGATATTACTTAAAATTTCCTTTTAATCAGTAAATGTGCTGTAATCACATTTTAAGGGAAATCAATCAATATAGTTTTAAAATATCATTTGCTTTTCTTTAATATCACCTCTTGTTCATTTTTACCCCTCAGTTCCTTTGCTTACTTATTAAAATACAAGTCAAAACCCACCTTCTACATAATGTTTTTCAAAACTCATCTTTCTGATCTATTCCCCAAAAGACTGATACAATCGATGAACTCACTCTAATCTTCACTGAAGGGGTCTGCAAATATTTGCTATGAATTTACTTATCTGCCTTTGATTTAAAAGGATGAGGACAGATTTCTACTTAATTTTTACTAGAAAAAGACACTATAGAATGCTAAAGATGGCCCTGAGTTCGATCCCCGGCACCGCAAACAAAACAAAACAAAAACCCCATAGAATGCTACAGATACTACAGTTATTTCACAAAAGACCATTTAGTGCAAAAAACAGGTTAAATTGTAGACATAAACCAAAAAAAGCCTTTATTCCTCAACCTCAGAAATTTTCAAAGTATTCTCTAAAACTTTGGGATTCCCAGCTAAAACATACATACACACATACACACTCGCACACATGAAAATTTAATTTATGCATCACATCCTACTCACACACTTGGGTGCCCAGTAGGAAAGGAGACTGGTATTAAAAGAAACAGTGTATATGAAATTAGGAGATTGCTGTTCTGCCTTCCAGGGAGGCCAGACAGTAAAGGAAAAGTGTAGAGTACACTCCAACAGAGAGAAGTTGACAAACAGCTCAAGGGGGTGCAGGGAAACTGCCAAAGCAAGGACAGGATGGGGTCTGTCCCCCAGGCCAAGCCCTTCCTTCTCAGGGGTGCGGGTGCCTGGGGAGGAGGAGGCGAAGGGTCTGAGCTTTATGTTTGTCTCCCCCTGGCGATCGCTTCGCAAGGCCACAGGGGCTAAAGAGGGCTTCCCCAGCCTCACCTCTACAGCAGGAACGTCTCTGAAAGTCCATCCTGGGACAGGAGCCAGGAACCCCCACCGATCATCTATTGCTAATACCTCGCCTCCACCCTCAGCCACCACACTTACATTATTTCTCCTGAGCTTCTAGCACCTCAAATACTTATTTGCTGTTCTATAATCTGAACACTTATTCTTGAACTTTTAGCCTTAAAAGTCAAATTCTCTTATCATTTGTTACCAGATACACAGCAGCATTTTTATGTGGAATGAGCGCACAGCTTGCTGCAAACCCCGGCCCCTGTCTGGACTTAGGCTTCTCGGCCCATTATCAGGTGGACAGGCAGGGGTGGGTGGGCGCTTGTGTGAGGGAGGTGTGACTCTGCATGTGCAATACGCTTGGGATTATAAGAGAAATGGCACAAAACTAGGGCAAGCAAAAGCACCCAGGAGGGCTGGGATGTAGATCAGCAGCAGAAAGCACGCTTAGCATGTGCGAGGCCTTGGGTTCCATCCCTAGGATGTATGTATGTATGTATGTATGTATGTATAAATAATTAAGTAAATAAACCAAGAAACAATGGTCTTAAGTAGGAACTTTTAAATTCATTTTCTTTTTCTATTTTCTTTTCTTCATTAATGTTGCTGGTTAGATCCACCGTGTTATACAAAAACAGAACTATGGCGTGTGAACCGATTTACTAAACAAATAGCAGCTGTAGTAAAACATCTGCTTGGGAAAGAGGAAATATAAACTCATAAAATCCAGCGAAGGCAATGTGATCCGCACTTCCACAAACATGGGAATGCTAGACATATGGAACCGTCTTCAAAAGATTATCAATCATTCTATTAGGAAACAGTGTGACACAGGTAACGTGATGATCTTCCGGCAACACATTAGCCAAGACCTGAACCACGTTGTAGAAAACGACATGCAAACGTTACACAGGAATGAGAATGGCTAACATCTTCGTGGGGGGGTATTTAAGCATAAAGTAGCAGTTACATCTAAAAAACACCAATATGCATCTATTTACAGTCACCAATAGTAAAATAACTAATGTATATAATCATGTAAGATTAAGTAAAGTAATAATAACAACAGAAAAAGAAAAACTACATGTGGAACTTGGGAAAGATATTTGTTAAGTTATGCACAGATTTGCTCTTGAGTTTATTCGAGTCCAAATGATTCGCTTTCTGGGGCTCAATCATTACAGGAATTCCTAATACAAATTTCAATGTAACTATGAGCGTGAAAAAGTATGAAAGAGAAAAAATAAAGACTGGGTTTCATCCTGATGTACCCAGCCTGGAAGAAAAGCAAAAATCAGTAAGGAGAGCTTAAATTTAAAAAGGAAATTGTAGAACCTTCGAAAGCACCTGTTTCTAGCTTCGAAACAACAGAGCGGCTAGTTTCTGTGTGTTCGCAATCCCGAGCTGCCCTGCGAGCTTTCTCTTGGATTCAGAGTTTCCGCTAAAACTAAAGGAAGATATATTCATCCAAAGAGCAAAATCACATCACTCACATAAAGCAAATCAGCCACAGAAATAACAGCAGAGGCGGGGGCTGCTTCTTTCTCTCCCCACCCCGCCCGTAACAGTGAAAACGTGGCTGTTATCTGGGAGGCTGCAGAGCTTACCCATTGTAGATCCAATAATACAAGAGGCTCCTTATCAGCACCCCGGGTGACTGATCGGAGCCCTGATATGTTTAGACAATGCGCTGTATTTAACTGAATTTACAGACACCCCAACTCAGAGTTGGTAGTAAACGCCAGAGACTAATAGGAAATTAAACATGTACAATGGACTAACTCCATTTTCTCTCACCCAGGGTAATGTGTTTAGTTAACTTACTCATAGTCACACTTTATCTTTTTCTCTGTGGATTCTCTGGGATATGTTTCAAATTGGCCAGAGATTAAATCTTCTTTTCAATTTTTTTTGTTACCATTTTATGGCCGCTTCCCCTTATTACTGGCCACTCTTTCTCTTGCAGAGATAAGTTAAACAAGATGACCCTCCATACTCTCCCCCAACCCAATTATCAGATAGTCAGCAAGGAACACGAGGCTACAGAAGATCCAGTGATATTAATATTAATATAACATGAGAGGAACAAAAATCAGTCATTTATTTGAAAGCAATGGTGTATTTAACTCATTTGAAATTTAAATGTGAATTTTAATGTACCTGGCATGTAACACGCACATACAAAAGAGACAGGGTGTGAACCGTCTGCATAGGTCAGGTGGAGAATTACTTTAACTCTTCATTGTTTCACACATTTGGTAGTGAGACCAGCTTCAAGCAGACCTGTGTCTACACCCATGTACCCTCCAACTGCTGGGGTGGGGAGTGGAAGACGCCACGGTGCGCTGGGATTTTTCATTTGCTTAACTGAGGAAGGTAATTTATGATCAGAGAAACCCACAGATGGATCCCTGGTCTTCCGGGGGGGTCTCTGAAAGGGGCTGTTCCTGGAGAACTCTCTCATAATACAGTAGTGACTGACTCCATGATGATTTTGCTGTCCTTGGGAAAGTGCAAAGAATGTCTACACCCAGGGAAGCGTGCCATCTAGAAAGTATCAAAGAGCTTTCTCATCCACTGCTGAAATCACGGGCAGGCTCTGGACAGAGTTAAAGATGGACCAGGACTCCCACGTGCACCTGTGACCCCAGCCTGGAGAAAAGCGGATGGAGTCAGATGTCAAAAGAGCTGACCACCGGGGCTGGCTTCCGTCCAGGCTCGACCATGATGGCCTCCGTGTCACTTGTTTACGTTTATTATGGAGACAAGCAAGGTTACTTTAACATCATGAAACTCAGACCAAGCAAGATAGGAACTGAATGGCAGATCCCACACTTAAGCCCCCGCGGAGTGAAAGCTAAGGGGAGCTGCCTCAGGCCACCAGTTCACAGGCCACCAGTTTACACGCCACCAGTTCACACGCCACCAGTTCACACTTGGCTCTGCAGCCTCGGGCCCTGGGCCTGACCCTGGAAAGTCCTATTCCAGAAAACCCAGCCTGTGCCCGGGACCTTCCTTTACACTGGCTTCTCTTTCTTCTCCATTTCCTCGGGGACTATTCTTCCTGGATACGCAGCTATTTTAGCGGAACTGTGCATCTCATGAGATACAGAAACACTGAACACTCCAGGTATGGCGGTGCACGCCTGTAGTTCCAGCACTCGGAAGGGTGGGCAGGAAGACAGCTGAGAGTTCAAGGCCAGCCCGGGCTACCTAGTGAGTGAGTTCAAGCCTGCCGGAACTACAGAGTGAGACCCTGTCTTAAAAAAAACCAAAACAAAGCAAGAAAAACACTTAAAATTACGAAGAAACACATGCCCATGATGATCAAATGATAAGTCCTTGCAATCAATTAAAGAGGTTTCTTTTTTTTTTAAGAACAAAGCAACAAATGAACACTTAGTAAGCACACGTAAGTACACAAAACCACTAAAACCACCTTACATAATTAAACACCCTAAAGCATCATCCCTACCCCATTCCGATCAAAATGTATTCCTCTGGAGGAACAGAATGGTACGACATCAAGAAGTACTAATGTCTTCTGCACATCACGTTATAATCAAGCAACCATCACTCAGGAGCACACACACAGAGTCACCACTCTTTCTATAACTGAGCAGTCCAATAAATGTTACTTCTCTTAATCAGTTCTGATTGGTATTTGCTATATGAGACACAGACAAATCTTGGACCAATCTTTAATTAGTATCACTGATGAAATATTTATTCTTTTAATTTGAATTCGGAAACCCAATAAAGCCATGTTTGCATCTTTTATCAACTTAAATATTACCCTCCTTTATTGCTTTTGTCATGCCTGCAGATTCTGAAAAGGTTCTCCTGAAAGAATGCACAGCGGCCCTGGCCTCACCGCGTTTAGGGCAAATATTTAACACGGGTATTCAGATCATAAATTCATTATGGCCTCTTTTCTGAGGGCATCACAAAGTAGGTTTCCTCTAAGTGTCGAGAAAGAAGAGAAATGTTTTTGGACATCCTAAGATCTTCTTAGGGAATCACGGATTCACCGAATCATAACCTAACATTCCCTGGAGCCCCTGGTGTCCAAGTCGCAGAAAGGACAGGGCGGGACAGCCCTCTTGGGCCCTTGTGGGTGGAATGCACAGGGAGTCCCAGTGCTCAAACACTGAACTCTGGAGCCATGATCTATTTCTGGCTCCATTACAGATGGGCTTAACCCGCCCCTGCAGCCAGGGCACGGCTACGCAGTTCCCAAGTCAGACAGTTCTCAGGGATCCGAGCTCACTTCAAATAGGCAGAAACCACCAAGCATATTATTAAAACCTAATGAAGCAATCACACTGCATCTTGTTAGAAAAGCAGCTTTACCCATTTCTCCTAGTACAGAAAACACCTCCAAAATTAGAATATTCAGAATAATACAAAGAGAGGGAAAGAGAAAGAGTTGTGCCTTGTGAAGGAGCCACGAATAAATGGCACGCATGTGTGCCACGCTGCTGGGCCCGAGCATCTTCCTAGTTATTTGTTTTGAATTGTCTTCCATCTTCTCTTTGGTACATGACAATCCAGTGAAAGGCACTCTCTGGAACAAGTCTATCTAAACTAAGAGCAGCCATTAATTGTCCCTAAGAGCTGTGTTTGTTAGTCTATCAGGCATCCTTTCTGGCACTCTCAGTATCACATTTATGCTGCAAGTATCCGTGACTTGGTTCAGGTCTCTCTAGAGTCTCTGGCTGGGTCACACCTTTATCTACCCTGCATAATAGCCTCGTCATTGCCACTCAGAGCCCAGCCCCCGGTTCTATTTTCCTACTTCTTTCCAGATGGAACAAAAGCAGTAACTGAATTTCTGCAGTCTTGGAAATATCTTTTTATGAGTAAATGCAGAACACAATCCCTATCTAAACCAGATTCAATAAAATGAAATGCTTCTGTGATTCACTAAGTAATCTCTGCTTAAATCTACTTTGCAAGGAAGTAGTCTCTTTCTCCTTAAAGTGATCTGCTGTGATAAAGATGGAAGAAGCCCACAGAAGCAGCATTCTTGTTGCCACGTTAGCTGACACACGTTGCAGGTGCTGGCGTCTGTGGTCAACCCTTCATTAGGAGTTCAGTCTGTCAAGCACAGTCTTGGCCTACAATTCTACTCAGGGTGGCTGTCGCCTTGCATTTGGCATGTTTCAGTAGTAGTTAAAAGTACTGCTCCCTATTTAATATATGATGGCTACTGTACTTTCCCCTGGTGTTTATCAACCCTCAAGAGTGATCAGTCTCCAGGACTGTGAAGCTGGCTGTCACAGGAGGCCCGGGCCTCATTTATCTCGCTGTACAGTATTCGGCACAGAGCAGAGGGTACGCTACCAAGAGCGCTTTCAATTTAGAGGTCACCCGGTTAGCAGGAGAAACGGGAGTTATTAAAATCAACGTGTAATCTTTAACAACCCGAAGTACCCTTAGAGCAAAGTTCAGAGAACTGTACAAAATTCAGTATGTATATTTTCTTTTGTTCTGGATTGCAGAACGATCCTAAAGATGCTACCATATCCCGAATCAGAATTCCTATTGCTGGCAAGATTGGCAAGACAACAGAGTTTAGAGAAACGGAGGCTGACACTACCCCCAGCACCCCACGTCCCGGCCCAATTCCGCCTCCTCGGTAACACATTAAGTTGACGCAACGGTCAGGCGTGAAGGCCTTTAAAGACTAGAGAAGCACTGTTCCCACGGGACTTGGCCTGGGCGTGCGAGCAGGTCTCTGCCTCCAATGTGGAGAAAGCAGGGCCTGAAGCTCAGAGTCGGATCCGCAGCGGTGCCGCGTGCGGGGCTGAGGGCAGCGAGAGGAGGTGGAGGAGAGTAGCGCCCAGTCTCTGCTCAGGTCCACGCCGCCCCCACCAGAGGACCTCTGCAGAGCTCACTCAGATGTATCTGTGCTCCCCCAGAGGAACGAAGAGCAGGAAGCAAGTTCAAGGGTTCAGGAGCAGAAGTGAAGTTCTCTAGGTTTGAAGATGAAGGTAGGAGAACGGGAGAGGCATGGAAAAGCAAGCCTGCAACAGGCCAGGTGGCCAAAATGTAAGAGAGACAGAGTCCAAGATGGCCAGCAGGAAACCAGCAGCCAAGGAGTCTGGACTTTATGGCACCCAGGGCGGGGCCCGAAGGCAGCTTGTGATGCTGAGGATGCAGGGATCGTGCAGGTCATTTTAGGGGCCCAGGCGCACGGGGCAGCCACCTGAGCCAGAGCAGAGGCGGAGGAGGGGGAGGAGGAGGAGGCAGACTCCAGGATCCCCCCAGCAGAATCTCACAGCCTCAGAAACGGAAGAGAAGGCTGAGTCCAGGGTGTGTCTGATGATGGGAGTCCAGACACTTGCTGTTTGTAAGATTTACTCTTGGGAAGGAGGAGAAGGGAAGGAGGAAAAGGGAGAGCAGGAGGAAGGGAGAAAGAGAAGAAGGAATAAAAAAAGAAAGGAGGGAAGGGGGAAGGACTGAGGGAGGGAGGGCAGGAGCAAAGGAAGAGAACCGTTTGGATTCCAGGGTGCCAAGAAATGGAAGAGGAGTCGACGGGGCGACAGTAAGGGCACATGGAGGGGCTCGTTGGTGGCCTCCTCGCTTCCAGAAACAGACGTCCCTGTAACACTCTGGACAGCTCCTCCCTCCTCCTTGTGTCCACTGTCCCCTCTCTGGGGTCTGTCTTAGCCCCGGACACACAGCCTGGTCACGCTGAGCGAAGAGAAGTCCATGCAATCCTGCCCTCCCATTTCACTCACAGTAACGTAAGGGTCACCCCATGATTTACCTTACGCTCCTCAAAATCCCAGTCTAAAAATTCGAGTTCTTCCAAAACTGCTTTGTGGGACTTACTTAACCTAAAAGTGCAGCGATGTTTACCTCTGAGCCTGCAGCAGCGCCGTGGAATAACTTAATAAATGGAAGTGGCAGAGACACCTTTATGTTTCCTATGCAAATACTGCTTAGAAAAGCCATTAATGGGAATTATGGAAGGCGAAAGCCAACTAAACACATGGGCCAGAATAAGCAGGATGACTCAACTGGTCTTCAGGGGCCATCTCCTCTGCTGGCAATTTTATTAGAATCATTACCAGTGAAGACATTTTTAGCTTTTAGAATTGAACAGTAAATTCTTTCTGCTTTCCATGGTATGTTAGCAGGAATTTCAGGGGAAGTTTTTCTTTGGTTTGTGGAATGATTCCCTGTGGACGGGAAGTCTTTTGGTAATTTTTGGGCTAGTGCCGGAGATTTTTTCTGAAATGGATTTTCTTTAGAAATCTTTGGGTCATGAATTTTAAAAATATATTGGAAAATCTCTGCATAAAATTTCATAGTAAGCCCCCAGTTTTCTGTTTACTGAATACATGAAAATGTTATGGTAGGTAGCAGCAACTTACAAAGCCGACATTGTTGCCGCTAATTGTGATGAAATCCCGCTTTACTGCCTTAGTTTCCGTAGTAAGAGGTCTTTGTCTACGCTACCACAAAACACAGATTTCGTTGTGGGGGGGATGGGTGCTGGGGATTGAATTTGGGGCCCCGCAGTTGCCAGGCAAGCGCTCTAGCCCTGAGCTAAATAAATCCCCAACCCTACAGACTTCATTTTTGGTAATTCTTCACAACCCAACTCATTTTTGGCATAGGTGCAATGACATTTCCCGTTTTATTTATGAAAACATTTTATTTGGGATTCTGGGCAATAGATTACTAGAGGAGGTGGAAAGCACCTTTTGATGTTTTTCTGAGACGGGGTAAAGGCTCATAGAAACCCTGGTGGTGTAACATGTGCTTACTGTGTCCAATCACGAGTGTGTCTCTCCACAATACCAATTTTAACAAAGCCCCATTTTACAGTCCGCATCCTCCTTGGAAGACTTCAGGTGGCAAGTCTTCCCAGGGACATTATGAAAACCTTATTGCTGTACCTGGAAGATGGTGGATCAGTAGGAGAGCTGGCTGGACTCTCCTAAGAGCGGTATCTCAAACCTTTTATCTTATTGCTAAGCTTCCAGCAGAAACAAGTTCCAGCTGTGACTTCTGCTGCTCGGCCTTGAGTTCCAGGAGTGAATCCTCTCTGCGTTTGCAACTCTGGGTGTCTTCCTAAAGCCCCACCGTCCACGCCGCACCAGATGCTAAGTCCCTTCTCCCTGAAACCCACACCCTGCTTTACAAAAAACACACCATTTGCAGATCAAAGAGAGACGATTTATGCTTTCATCCAGCTGACGGACGATTAAATTAAAACAGATCAGCAGTGCAGCGCGCGGGCAGGTGGCTCCCACCACCACCGTCGGCCACAGAGCGATTAAATTGTGGCGGAGATGGAGGGCCCTCCGCTCCCATTCGCACACTTACAGATCAAACGGTGACAAATGAGATGTTACTGCTCTTGTAAAGCAAGGCTACAATCTGTCAAAATCCAACATAATTTGTGACCCTCTGTGACATCCTCTCTCTCTCTCTCTCTCTCTTTTTTTTGACATTTGAATACAGTCATTGTAGTAGAGCCAAGTCCATTTACGTGAATACAGTCAATTCTATCTAAAGGAATACTGCCTGTGAGCTCCTCCATGGTCCCTGAATATATATCCGCAGAGCACTCCTGCGACCCTTTGTGTTAAGTGCATACCATTAACAACGAATTCTGATTTTTTCCAAGTTATATAATTTGATATCTTGACAGCCCAGACACTTAAAGCACTACTATTTGTTTTAAATGGCTTTATTTTATTGTTTAAATGTCAGTATCAAAATAAAGTAATGCATACAGTCTTGTCAGTCCGAGTGCAGGGGAAGTGCTCCTGCGGAGAAGTCTTGAAAGAGTTGGTTCTAAAAATGGACTCAGGAGTGAATTGTGATGTCTCTTCGCTGAATCCTTAAATGACTCATGAAACATATTTATACTGCATTTTCTGTTTAGCTGGTGCATTTAATAAGGCACCGGAGCATAAACAGCCCAGGGAGCAGCCGAGCACCTTAACTTACTGATGTTGACATCATTGCCAGCTTTTAAAAACAAAAACAAAACATGCTGACTCTGGGAAATAACCGAGGAATACATGATGAGACCTCTTGGTGTGTTTTAATTGTACGACCTGCTGGATGATTATAGGTGGTCTACGGCTACAAGAAGAAAATATAATTCCAGAGACCAATGGAGGGGAGAGCCTAACGTTTTGAACTACTAGGATTGGGGGAGCGGGGCTCTCTGCCTCCACTCTGGCCAGACCTGGCCCAGGGATGGGTCTGTCACATTTTAGAACAGGTGTCGACTTCTGGCTTCAAAACCACTAAAGATCTTTCCCCCACAGACTCTTGTTGACCACCAGCCTTCAGCTCCACACCAACCTCTGCGAAATCACTCTGAAATAACTTTGTTTACGAAGAATAAAAGTCTACACGGACTCTTTGAGTACGCTTCTTTCAAAGACGGAGGGTTATATGTTAAGGTTCTTGGGCATGAGCTGCTTTCTACTTTGTAGCTCCTTCTGGGATCCATGTGAGAGCGCGTGCTCAGAGGCCTCCGTGCGCCTGCTTCCCTTCCCTCACCTTGGGCTTTCTTGGCACACACTTTAAAGTCACTGTCCCTCTCCGGGACCGCAGAGCAGACCCCGCCCACCATGCCACCGGAGTCCTGGGCAGGCTGGACGTCAGTCTGTTTGGCACATGGTGGAAACAGACACTAACCTACCCTTCTCATGACGCCCTGGTCATCTTCCTGGTCAGGAGTGCTGGCCACCACTATGGGCACCTGTAGGTGGAGAGAAGCAATCCAGCCCCTGGACCAGCAGACCCTGCGTACTAAACGTGGGGTCTCCACCTTACCCTAAAAGATGGCATCAGGGCGGGGAGCCAAGACAGTGACCCACTGCGTGCCCACCAAGAAACCCCTCTACTTGTAAGGGGGAGCAGGGTTTCACCATCACTGAAAACCTCCGTCCTGGGAGATGGGGACCGAGGTGACAGAAGGAAGTTCAGCCGGGAACTGCTAGGGGGGCTTGGTGCCCTGACCAGAAGATTCAGCTAAATTCTCGGGTCACCATAATCCTTCCAGAAGCAAAAAGCATCAGCTGTTAGCTGGGCGTGGTGGCTGTTGCAGGATTGTAATCCCAGCACTCCAGGAGGCTGAGGCAGGAGGATCACTGTGAGTTCAAGACCAGTCTGAGCCTCACGGTGAGTTCAAAGCCAGCCTGAATTACATACCATTCAGGGAGGGGCTGGGGATTTAGCTTAGTGGTTAAAGTGCTTGCCTTGCAAGCACAAGGACCCACGTTCGATCCCCAGCACAAAAAAAACAACAAAACCCCCCCCCAAAAAAAACCATACCATAGGGAGACCCTGTCTCAACCAAAAACAGAAAAAGAAAAACCTCAGAAAGGCTGATCCCTCCCCTTTCCTTTCATTTATTTCTCTACATTCTTATCAATGCTGAGCGCTGCCCAGCGTGATGAGAAAGGGTAGTCCCGCCTGAGTTTGGCAACAGACAACTTCTGCTTTTGTTCACTCCGTGGCCCCTGGAGAGGCCGGCGCCTTCCCCGATTTCAGCTGCTAAGGACTTCGGGCTCCTCTCTGCTCCTTCCTCTCCTCCCACTTCCCTCCTATCTCCCAAAGCACCTCCTGCCTCTGACTGGGGTGCAAAGATATCATTAACTTTAAAATCTTCCCTCCCCTCAGAGACGAGAATAAATGTTCCCCCAAGATTCCCTGAGACAGGCAGAGACAGCTCCTCCTGCACAGGAATCTCCTGTCCCCTTGGGTCTTTTTCTTCTTTTCCTTCTTTTAATGGTATCTAAGACTCTCAGTCTAGGTAAAGACCTTTCCAAATGAAGCTGCCCGGCTGTGTCTGCCAAATGACATTTTCATAACTTAAAACGCAGCCGATCTGCTTCTTTGCCACATCTCCAGTGCCGGCCACAGGCCGTCAGTTCCGCCTTGGCCTCCCTTACCCTAAGACTTGCCGGAAGTGGCAGCAGACCAGCCAGCTGTTCCCATCCCACTTCCCGGGCAGCAGGACAGAAGTGTCCAGGCGGCTGATGTCAGCCAAACCCAAGGCCACCTGAGTTGTCCGCTACAGGAATGGTGGCTGGCAGTGACAAGCAGTGACACCATTTATAAAGCACAAACAAAATGCCTCAGGACGTGTAACACAGACGCCCAGGTGGTCGGGTTACTAGACAACGGTTTCTCAGCCTACAGTCTACACAGCAGCTTTGTGAGTACAGCATTATGAGTTGCTTTGTTTGGTGTTTGGACTGATGCGATTCATGGACACTGGAGAAGAAACATTTCCACTAATTGTGGTCTTCCTTAAAAAAAAAAATGGGGGCAGGACACTTCCGAGTATCAGAGAGCAGAGTTCAAAAGAACGCAAATCATCTGAATGTCCAGCAAGGATCCTATACTGTGGTCCTTAAATCCACCAATAGCACTTTGATAACAGGAATGCTTGGCCTCAACCCCACCCCAACACGTTGCCCCTGGAAGATGGATGTTATCTCTCTATTCAAGTAACACGCATTTATATCCAAAGTTAGGCTGGGAAGCAAGGGCCGGCTTAGCTAGAAATAAAAATGGCTTTCAACATCAACTTGGAAATACTCTCAAAATGCAAGCCACTTTCCCTCAGCTGAATGGCTAATGTATTACAAGATTTTGTGATACCCAAACCCATTGAATGTCAGAAAGATTTAAGTTCAAATCAACATGCATTTATTCTATGGTATGGCAATATGGAGGGCTGATGGCATGAATATTTCACGGTAATGCTTCAATATTAAAATCCCCATATTTAAATTCTAGAGTCACATACAAATTATATTTAACCATCAAAAAATTCATTGAAGTACTTATTAGAGTATCAGTAATAATAGTCATTAAAATTTTATGATCACTTAAAAGAACACTAAATAAAGACAGTTTAGCAAATGCCCTATTTACATATTTTAACAAGACTTCCCTGGTAATATCAAAATCACATTGAATTTGAGAGTAAAATTAAACTTGCCCTCAAAAGAACAGGCACATTACGCATCTGCCCTGCCAGGCTTGCTGGTTTCCCAGTAGCAGGCTGGGTTGCACTGATGCATTTACTCTGCCTTTTTGGAAGAACCACAACACTGTAGAAGTTCTCTCAAGAGTCACGTATTCAGCCGATGGATAAAGAACAGAATGGATGAGGCAGGCTAACCAGAAACGCAGTCTGTCATCTTGGCCTCATTTGGTAGGTACAATATCCTATTTTTCTCAGCTAAAAGTTTACACATGTATGCACCTAATTCTACATAGACGTAAGCAAGTGATAGGTCTACCTGTTGTATGTATGCACATACGTTGCTCACTTTCAGTTGCAAAATTCTATGGTGTTATGCTAATTCTACTCCTTAAGGATTTGGGTGTTTAGTACACTCAGTTGACTTTCACAGCATTCTAGAATGCTTAAAGAAATACTGTGATTCTCGTAATGTGCCCAAACACAAAGTAGAGCATATTCCTACAAATATTGGTGGGGTTTGTTTTCATGGCCTTAGAGATTTAAGGTTAGACATGATCGCTGTAAATTCGGTGGACTTGAGTGAACAGTCAGTCGGCTGCTAGAATTTCTCAAAGAGAAAAATATGAAGGCATTCAGAAAAGACGGGTGGCCTGGGGTCAACAACCCAACTTCCCAAGAACAGCTATGCTGTCCGCAGGGTCGCTCTGGCTTCCTAGGGACGTGAGATTCAGCGGCAGACACACACACAGAATCCTGTGGGCTGTCAGAAGTGGAAGCGCAGGAGTGGGAAATTAATTTGGCATTCAGATCTACGAGAAACAAAATGGTCTTGCCCAATCTATGAGTGTTTAGCTACTTCCCTTGTTCACAAAAATCTAACCTTATGAAATCAAAGAAGTGATAGAATCCTAATGGGCTATGTTATGTGTGCATACAGGGAGCTAGCTGTGAGTGTGTGTGGCGGGGAATTCAAATAATTAGAAACTTATAAAGATATTAAACATAAAAAGAATGGCAAGTGACATTTCCAGAAAGAAATACCATCAAAAATATTTGGGGCCACTTTCATTTCCATCGTGGATAAAAATTCAACAAAAAGCCCATTTGCTCATTGTTCCTGCTTCTCCTCTTTAAAGAAACAGGAATTAAAGGCCCACAGTTTCCCCTGCTATCAAGTCAGGGGCTTCTACAAAGGCACGAAGGAGGCTGCGGGGGCACCATGCTCAGGATAAACGTGCTGCGAAGCTGCAGCGAATACCAAGCTCCAAGCTTTGCTATACTCTGAAATACACACGACCACAAAGAAAAGCCACAAACGTTTTTTGCTGTGTGTCACAGATCCTTCCTCCGACACATATTTACTTTCCCAATCATATTTGAGGTTAATATTAAAATCTGATTCCATTTTTCACATCTAGAATGATTTGTTTAGCTGAAGAGCTACTAGAGGCCTGGGAAACAGCTTGGTAACTGAGTAATCCAGAGAATATGCCCAATCTCCACATGGCAGCAGAGAATCAGTTTTGCCTAGAAATACTTGGCTGACAAAATACCTCAAGGTGTTTTCAAATTGAAAAGCCCATTTAATGTGAGTTAGAAACATTCTGAGTACCCAAATGAGGCAAGAGGATTCAAAGCTCACCATGCCTCCATCTATTTCTTTCCAACAATTCAAAAAGTAAAAAGAATCCCTCTCAATAGGGGAAGCTGACTCTCGGGACATGTGGAGCCCTCCACCTCATCCTAGTGAAGAGTATCATGTAATTTTTCAAAGACTGGACTCAGAACCTGCTTTGAGGGCTTGATCCCCCGCTCTGTAACTCACAGGCTGTGTGATTCTGAACAAATCATTTAAGATCTCTGCTCCCAATTTTCTCATCCACAAAATGGGCTAAATAAATAATAATTCAGAGTGCTGCTTTGAGAATGAAATGACTCAATACACATAAAGTGCTTAGAACACAGGTTAAGCTCTAATTGTAAACCATCATTATTATTGAATATTTTTGATCAGTCCCTCCCCCAAGACCAATTTGCTAATTTAAATGCTGTGCTGCCCTCAGGGAACCCTATTTATTCATTCATTCAATTATTCATTTTCTCAGAAGAAATCTGAAGAAGGACCTGGTGGTAAAGGACTAGCACGCCAATGAGAGGAACCAATAAGGCCGATTCTTAACACTAAGCATGAATATTCGGGGCTGTGAGGTCACTATTTGAGTAATGCCTATTCTCCCTTCTTCTCTAATCCACTCATATTACAGTGTGTGCACACAGTGAATAAAGTGCTTAACCACTTAGGTGTAAAAATGTTTAATTTGTATTTTCTTTAACCTAGACAGGGGAAAAAAAAGTATTTCGAAGAATGTCCATTCCTTCAAGGTGATAAACTTTCACGCCCTGATCTTTGACTTGTGTCCACTATGACCAACTGGAATATCTCTTCTACTTAAATATTCTCCATATTGAGAAAATCACTCAAGACGGAGTAGCAGTTTGACTAATGTGGAAAGGAGGACTGGTCTCTAAACATGTCTGGCTTCCCCAATCTGAGGTCTGCTGTACACTGAGGGGACACCGATATTGACGTTGTGTTTGGACACCAGATGTCAAGACGCCAAGGTGTTTCCCAATGAAAACTCCCATCCCATGTGCTTTTATATCAGCCAATGAATATGGATAAGACCCTGGAAGCAGCCCTGGATGTGTATCCACAGCAGAAACTTAATGTAAGTGGCACATAAGTGATATTTATGTATAAATTTTGCTTACTTATTCTAGGCTAACGCACTCAAAGTACTAACCTTGACCGACCCTACCCAAATGGGCAAAAATCCAATTTATTATCCAATTTAAAGAATTTTCTTTTCTTTATGTTTTATTGGAAAATTATGCCTGTCGAGCTCATAAGCACTGCTAAAGAAATCTCCCAGTGATATGTGCTTGAAGGACTTTTGGCAAAGAGGTGCATATATCACAAGTCACGCACAGTAATTATTGTCACCAATTCCATACATCCAATGAAAGCGGCCATTGGTTGCAGCCTCGTGTTTTGTTGCTAGGTGACGGGAGAGGAGATGGACAAAGCAGGTACCCACGAGCTCACGGTGTGTGACGGAAAAGCCATGTCCCTTGGAGGAAGGGTTCCTTCGGCAACGCCTCGTCTCCAGCCAATGTGCCCCTTTGCCCACGCTGTCTTTGCCTCATAATTAATCAGGGCGTTTGGGGCAGGTCGCAACCACAGAAGAGAAAATTCCCTCTCCCAAGTCCTCCTGGCTTCGCCGTTCGGAACTGCGGATTGCTGGCATATGGGGATTAATCTATTGCAACAGATGGCTCCACTGGTTTTCCTGATGAAGTGATTATTGCTCCTTCCAACAATAGTCCCAAATCCAGGCAGGCACGGGGTCAGGCCAATGCTGCCTCGGGAATGTCCCTCGAGTCCACCTCTCTCTCTGGCACCGCTGTTGCCAGTCGCGCGTGAGCCCCGTCGTCTGGTACGCGAAATACCTGCACCCACGTGCTGCGAGACCCTGTGTCTGTCCTCCCTCCATCCTGCCGCTGCGGCCTCTCCTGGGTGACGAGGGTCTACAGGACACAGGGCGACTCTCTGGCCTGGAATTCGGACAAGTCTCCCTGGAGCTGGGCCCTGTCCCGTATCTAAAGGACTTCGAGATGCACTCGGGCGCTGGTCTCCTGCGGCTGGTGTCAGCTGCCTCTCGGGCGTTCTCGGGTCCTCCCTCCAGGGAACACAAGTTACACCTGAAAGTCCCCGTGCAGGTCAGAGTGCCCTGCATGTGACACAGAATTCACGGGCGTGTTTCTCCTTTTTATTAAGTTGCTCCAATAAATAACAAAGAAAGATTACATGCTACTGTATATGCACACCCCTTTCCCATAAATTATTACACATAATTACTTTATAGTACGCTATGTCTTTCATCCATATTCTGTTTCTTATAAAGTCCATTTATAAGCTCAGAATTTCCCTGAATTTTAGATGTGCATCAGTCACTCTGCTTACAGATTTGTTTTTTCAAAATACTCTACATTGATCTGAGTTTTTGAAATCTCAAAATAAATACATTCCTTGTATATTCTGAAAAGAATGTCCCAGGTCACAGATGGAAAACATACTTTTTAGAGATATGGAAACAAAGAAAGCAGAGAGATAATCTAAATACTTCCAGCAGACAATATCATCCTTTAAAAAACATGACTCCTTCTTTTTCTCTAGAAGGTGAAAACATGTACTTCCATAGTCACTGTTCAGTGCGATTTATGACTAAACACGGCATCAGTGAAAATCATTAGTGTGCCAGGGGCCTGTCAGTAATCCCAGCACTCAGGAGGCTGAGGCAGGTCTGCCACGAGTCAGAGGCCAGCCTGGGCTACACAGTGATCCTCCTGCCTCAGCCTCCCAAGTGCGGGGATTACAGGCACACTCCACCTCGCCCGGCAGAAGGATAATTTACAACTCACATTCCCAGCCAAGTTCCCAGCCGCAGAACAATAACATTTGGAAAACACTTGGAACGCTTTCTTTTTCTCCAAAATACACTGAGGATATTTCTTCTATGAGAGAGAAGAAAGCTGGGAGGCTCAGAAACCCCACGAATGCCCTTAAGTGCTTGCCCTGCTTTCCTTCGCCCATAAATCCTCGGCAGCAGGGCGCTGGGCACCAGAAACCCAAAGAAGAAAACATTCCTAGGACCCCAGTGGGACCGGCCTGTGCTCACTTCCAGCAGCACAGAGAGTTACTGGGACTGTGTCCACTCGACAGCATGGTGCTGAAAACTCGCCCTGATACTAAGAATAGCAGACAGTTCTGAAGGGAAATAATTCCAGACCTCTAAGAAATCTGTCAAAATTTTCCAGAGGTTAAAAAAAAAGATGACCCACAGGAGGCTGTGGGCGTGACCCTGAGGTCCACGCATTAACTCAAAAAGGCTCACCAGATATTCGATGACAGCCCATCAAGACTTCATTCTGTGCCTTATCTGCAGCAGATAACAGACCCTGAAATGAATATTCAGCATACCGGTCTTCAGCGCCACACGGAAATCCACACAGACACAAGAAAGCAAATGGCACTCTTTCTCAGTTAGGGCCATTCACGAATTAACAGAGAACTCACCTGTCATCCCTGCGTTATGGCGTCAAATTAATATCTCCATGCCTGACATTCGTACCAAGATTCTAGGCACATGTTTTCTTTTTAGTTCTGGCACACGGCCTTGCTGTGTAGCCCAGGCCGGCCTCAAACTCCTGTCATCCTCCTGCCTCAGCCTCCCGAGTGCTGGGATTACAGGTGTGCACTGCCACGCCCAGCTAGCCGCATGTTATTGCTTGGAAGTGACTTGGATTAAATTCCCCATTGTTACCACAACCCCGCGCACCTTCACTAAACTCATGAGCAATCCGAGCTCACTAATTGGAACGGAGAAAGTGCTAGCACAACCCTTGAGTGAACAGGGTTTCTTCTCCCACCAGATCTCAGCCTCAATTTCCGCGATCTGCTCTCTGCTTCTTAGAAATCTCAGATCCCCGCTGAGTTGTTCCCTTCTCTCTGCCCTCACATGATGCTTTCCACGACTCAATTGTTTCCTCACGAATGGAACGGCCAGATCGTCTCTGAATGCTGCAGCCTCCCTCCGTCGCCTTATCAGGGTTACTGTCTCGCAGGCTGGCATAGCCGGCCACGTGCTCCAACCCACTTCGTCAGATTTGGACCCTAAAGTCACAACGCCGCTTCTTTCATGGAAACCCACGCTGGCTCGGAGCTGTGGGACCAAGCCCAGATGACCGCACTAGTCTTTCTTTTCTTTTCCCTCCCTCCCTCCTTCCCCCTCTTCCTTCCTTTGTACGTGTGTATGTGCGGTACTGAGATTGAATCCAGGGCCTTTGCACTGAGCTACATCCCCAGGGCTTTTTTACTTTTTATTTTGATACAGGGTCTCACTAAGTCACTAAGTTGCCCAGGCTGGGTTCAAACTTGGGGTCCTCCTGCCTCAGCTTCCCAGAGTGCTGGGGATACAGGTGTGCCCCACCATGCCTGGCTAACCAACCTGTCTTTTATCATTTGGCTAAACTGGGTTCATTCCACGTCACCTAAGGAATGTCCTCATGGCACCTCTTGATCGCTTTTGTCCCGATTATATTCATGCAGACTCTGTACTGATGCTCTTTTGGAGGCACAAAAGCCCATATTAACATGTGTTCTCCACATGAGGTTGGTCCTATTGTGCTTATGATTTTTTCACAGGAAACATCATGTTTCTCAAGACAAAGATGAAATTCTAAGGGGCTAGAGATGTTAATATTGGAGGTCATGTGATCTAGTAGGATCTAAACTCTAAGTGGACTGCTTGAGTTTAAATCCCAGCTCTGGCCGGGCATAGTGGTGCACATCTGTGATCCCAGCACTCAGGAGGCAGAGGCAGGAGGACTGTTTTGAGTTCAAGGCCAGTCTGGGCTACACAGCCAGACCCTGTCTCAAAAAACAAAAAACAAACAAACAAACAAAATTCCAGCTCCAGGCCCTAAAAAGCATGTGACCTTCGGCAAGCCTTTTAATGTCTGTGCTTTCGATTCTTCAGCTGTACTACAAAGAGAATTGGGGGAAGGGACAGTTTTGAGATGGGGTCTTGCTATGTAGTCCAGGCTGGCCTTGACCTCACTATATAACCCAGGCTGTCTTTGAACTCATGGCGACCCTTCCGAGTGCTGGGATTACAGGTCTGTGCCACCACGCCTAGCTCGACAAAATTAATAACACTTACTTCACCTGGTTGTGAAACTCAAATTAGTAGCTGGGTGTGGTGGTGCATGTCTGTAATCACAGCACTCTGGGAGGCTGGGGCAGGAGGATTGCAAATTTGAGTTCAACCTGAGCGATTTAGTGAGACTCTGTCTCAAAATAATATACAAAAAAAAGGTAGTGATGTAACTCAGTGTGAAGGCCCTGGGCTCAATTCCCAGTAGGAAGGAAGGAAGGAAGGGAGGGAGGGAGGGAGGGAAGGAGAGAAAGAATGAATCAAATGAACTTATGTATACATATCTACATACAAAATGCTTCAAGAGTATGTGGCATGATGAATAGCTCAATTATTTTAGTTATGAATACCTCTTTAGCCACTCTTCTCATACTCTTCCTCTCACAGGCCTCTGTAGCCCTTCCTACCGCCATCTCTCCCCCATGCCCCCAAAACCAAGATGGTGGCAAGTCCTCCACCCATGTCACGTCCCCTCAAGATGCCCCACGTGCCCCTCACAGTGTCACGGACAGTTTTCGGCCCACTCCATTCTCAGAATCTGTTCCTGTCAAACCAGCTTTGACCTCTTTGTTGCTAAGCCCGATGATCCTTCCCTGGTCTCTAACTGACCCTTCCACATCTTCCCACCTTGTGAACCGCCTGCCTTTCCTCGGCCTCTGTGCCCCACATTCTCTCGGTTTTCTCTTAGGTTTTCTTCCCCATCTCTTACCTTCTTGATTCCTTTTGGATTCTACTTCCTTTATTCCTGAACTCACTCATTTCATGATTGAACAAATGTTCCCGTGGCTTCTGCTGGCGGCCATTTGGTGAGAGTGCCATGGTTTTTACCCAGCATGCACCCTGCTTGCCAATAGGGACATCTGGATATGGATGTCCCTGCTCATCCAGCCTAGCTCAACTCAGTGTCACAGTTAAACACATCCTCCCTCCGTTCCTCGTCTCGGGTTCCGCAGGCTGTGAGAGGCCTGCCCTGCCCCGCCGTCCACTTATCCCACCCTGCCCTCTCCACTGGCCTACCTCCCTCCCTCTGGGGGCCCCTTTCAGTTCAAAACTAAGCTTCTGATCCAGTTGCTCCTACCCTGCATCGCCGTGAAAGACTCCTAGCCTGTGTCTCTGTACCTGGCTTTGCCAGCTACCCTGTCCCTTCCTCTGATTCACCTCTGCCACTCCCCTTCCCCCCTCCACCGACCGCACAGGCGCCAGCTTCTCTCCCGGGAGATCTTGGGGCACCCTTCACTGCTGACCTAACTCCCGCTTGTCCCGCAGGGTTAGGTCTGCGTGTCCCTCCTGCAGGAAGCTCACTCTGATCAGCCCTCCTTTGCATTTCCTTGGTGCCTTCTGCAAAACCACCATGTTCCAATTCTTGCTGTTTTGGAATTACTGATGTCCTTCTTGCATACTGAATCTGTCAGGGACACGGCCGGGCCTCATATCCCTCCAAGCCCATCGCTCCGCGAGTACTTGGCAGCTCCTCCACCCGCATTCATAAAACAAAGGCCCCAAGCTCGGTTCTCAGTGAGTAATGGGGCCCTCGTCACGGCACGGTCTGAAAGACGTTCCAGTTCACGGCCAGCTTCTGCGGTAATAGAATGACCACAGAGAAAGAGAGAAATAAGGGAATTCAGAGGGCCACGCTATCCGATCAGAGAAACTGTTGGTAAAATACTGCAGTACACGCGGGGTCCGTGATCGTGCCCTCTTGTAGCTCACAATCTTGAACAAGGCGAGACTGAGCGTGCTTGACCACGTTGACTTTTAAAATTCAGAGTGTGAGTACATCACACCAAGGACCATACAACGACCCACACGGCTCGGTCCAGTTTTCCATCCTCACGAAGTGATCACACGGGAATTATTCAGAAGAGGTTATGCTACAAACACATGATCTCACTTACAACGAATGAGCCCAGAAAGTATCAATCTTGATAGGAATTAAGCAGTCAAGTGGATTATGGCATTAATTTTAATGGCCCAGGATTTAAAAATACGAAAATATATGTAAGAAATAATTTGTACTCTGTGACTGCAACTGTGACTTATATGTGCGACTAAAATCACAAAATAAAAAGAAAAATCAGATTAGCTACAAATTTGCTTCCAAAATCGAAAACTTTAAAAAGATTTAAAAAGGAGCAAACGGAAATCAGTTTTCAGATATTTAATTATGCTTAAAAAATGGCTAAAGCTGTCTCGGAGGGTTCTTGGGGGAACGTGACGTTTCCAGAGTCCGAGGTGACCAGAGGTATCGAAGCAACCGTTCACTGGACAGCGCACAGACCGCGTCCCTCAGAACATTCCGTCTTTAACTTCAGTAACTTTACAAAGCACGGACGGTCACCCGCCTTTTTAGACGAGGGCCTTCCGTCTCGGACGCGTACCGACGGCCCAGCACCGCTGAGCGGGACACGGTCCGGCCAGAAGCCCTCGGCGTCCCTCGAAACTCTCTGCGGCTGCACCCTCCCGCCAGCTGTTCTCTGGCAACTTTGATTTCAACAAGCAAACAAAAAGAACGGAAGTAGAGGGACAAAATATGAAGGAGTTTCGAAAGGAAGGAAAGAATTCATTAATGAGAAATATTCCCAAATTAGCCACAGTTTATAAAAGATAGCAGACATCATCTGGTCTGTCTTAACTGCCTGATTCACTGATGATTTATGCAGGAAAAATGACTACAGTTAGCACGAGGGATGATCAAAATATACAGTGAATACTCAAATTTTAAAAACCTTACGACAAAAGACACACCACCATGAATCTCCCTCCAAAAGCTCGTTTTGAACACACTCATCCCACCGTTCTTGCCTCTTTCTGAAGCAGTTCTAGAAGTCCTCTTTCCTGGGTGTCTTTACAAAGTTTGATCAGAACTATGCGAGCGCTGCCACTGAGTGCCAGCCCATGGAGAGGCCGGCGCTGTAAAAACACAGGCTGTGTCCTTGTCCGCCTTTCCCACCAGACCTGGCACTACACAAGTTGCGGCGTTTCCCCAAAGTCAGTGACCACAAAAGGGAAGTATCCTGAGTCCATTCAGGGCACCCGGGCAGCCCTGACAGTGCGGCTGAAGACATTCACAGGGCCTCAGCAGTGTCCTCGGGATGACTCCTGCGATCATCTGACGCCTGGGCCTCTGGGTCCCCGCCCGCCCTGCACACTCTCTGTGCCCACTGACCGCCCAGCTGCCGGCCTCCTGCCCAGGTCTCTGCGGCCCCACTCACCTCAGCTAACGTGGACGTCTGTGAGAGCCAGGAGGCCGGGCTGCCAACAGCACAGGAGGAACTAGAAAGTCTCAGGGAGATCTCATCCCGACTACTAGGATAAGGGACCCTGAAAGTAAAGACACTTTGCTCGCTCTTTAAGACACCACAAGAACCTGGAATCCCAGAACTCTGGAGACCGGGCAGGAGGACAGCATGTGGGGCCCCGCTGGGCAACTTAATGAAGGCGTGAGACTCTGCCTCAAAACAAAGAGTAAAAAAGGGGCGGGAGGCAGCTTGGCGCAAAGACCTCAGGCTTAATTCTTCCTGCTGGAGGGAGGGAGGGAGAGAGGGAGGGAAGGAAGGAAGGAAGGAAGGAAGGAAGGAAGGAAGGAAGGAAGGAAGAGGAGAGAGAGAGAGAGAGAAAGAGAGACCAACCACAGGAGGACCATGTCTAGATAATCCAGAAAAGGGGAAACAGGATTTCACAAAGTGCAGATACCAAGTGTAAACCTGACAAAATTTTTGAAGGAATTCAGTTCAGGAATTCAGTTCAGGAATTCGGTTTAGGAATTCAGTTCAGAAGCACGTGGAGCGGCTGCAAGTAAATGCAGAAGAACTAGCTAAATGATAGGAGACCTTGGCAAGCTCCCAGCAGGATGTGCTATCATCCTCCAACGATGTGAGTCACTAAATTGATGTGAATTTGAGAGAAGGAGGAGCCAGAGGTGGACTGAAGTGTCCACAGTGTGCCCTGCGCAGCGTTAGGGATGGTGACTTGAAGACTCAGAATAAGAATGTATCCTATATACAGGTGACATCCCCCCCCCTCCAAAAATGGACATCGCTTATACAGCACCACAAAAGGATTTGAAAGGATCCGAGTCAGGAAAATTTTCTTTAAGTATAATAAGGCTAAATGTAAAATTCAAGATCAGGCTGAGAAATCAATTAGGTAAGTAAAGAGAACGAGAGTCGAACTGGATAATAATTCATTCATTATTCATGAGAAAACATCTAAGGGCAGGCGCTGCACGCGACGTACAGGAAGAGCTCTAGTCTTTTCAAAGGCCCCGAAGACTGGGGGCAACATTTAGGGATATGGAGCAGCAGGAATCTGTACAGGTCTCAGAAAGATGCTTTATAAAAGGTCGTTTGTTATTTAAAAAGTAAGGGGCCTGCAAGTCACTTTATGGAAAAACTGGAGGTAGACAACCCTGGAGCAGTTGTGAATGGTTCTGGCAGTCTGGTACACCGTGCAGAAATATAAAAATAATAAAAAAAAATAAAGGAAGTAACAGCACTGTCTCCAATGTTTATTCCACTGAACTAAATTTTTTTGTTTGTTTGTTTCTGTTTTTCCCCAGTACTGGGGATTGAACCCAGGGCCTCATCTTAGCCCACTTTTCACTTTTTAAATTTTCAGACAGAATCTTGCTAAATTGTTTAGGCTGGGTTCAAACTTATAATCCTTCTGCCTCAGCCTCCCAGAGTTCTGGGGTTACAGGTGTGCATCACCACACCCAGCTAGATACAGTTTTGTCCTGTTTTTGTGCTAAGTGGCCCCACCAGGGCCCCAGAGGCTCACCCCATAAGAATAGGGGCAGCTTTAGGGTTTGGGCTCACTGATGTCTACTGAAGGGCAGGAATCCCTAAGAGCAGATTTCTAGCCCATTTCCAACACTCTGGTTTCCAAAACTGAAGGGAATTATCTGCAGTTCTGAGTGCATAATCTCCGGTGGAGAACTTGCCCCTGAAGGTTGTCAATAATAAACAAAACTCTTCCACTCCCTACCAAAATAGCTAGCTTGCAGCTATCGATTTTAAGATTTTATCTGTAAAACAGGTGCTATTTAAAAAATTTTCCAAATTTTCTATCCATTCCCAATCCTTTCTCTCTCAGCACTTCCCTCTGGCTCTAGCTCACTCCACCCCAAATTCCTTTCATTTTCCTTCTGGTCGCAGAGTACCTTGTTCTCATTCTATTCCTCCACATGTCTCCTCCTGCTGGGTTCTACGCTCTGCTCCATCTAGTGGAATGCTGATTTTTACAGTGCAGTCGCAGCTTAAAAAAAAAAAAGACAATACTCTACTGTGCAGGACTAGGAAATAAATGTGGTCCAGCCCTGTAATCTCAGCACCTGGGAGGCTGAGGCAGGAGGATCGCAGCAAGCTGGAGGCCAGGCTGGGCTATATAACCAAGATCCTGACTCAAGTAACTAAATAAAAATTAATTAAAATAAAAATAAAAATAAAATAAAAGGAAATAAACATGGGAAACAAAAATCTACATACAGGTATGCAGGGTTAGACAAATTAAATCCTATTCTTCAGGTACCTGGACAGAAACCCAGAATTCTGACGGTTTATTTAAAGCAAGTAAAAATACGGCCAATCCAGTAACAGCACGAGAGTTAAGCTCAGTAAGGGTTATTTCCTGTCAAGATAACTTATTCTTTGATAATTGTGAAGTAGATTTCAGGTACCATTTAGAAGAAGGAACTTTTTCTGCCTTATGCTAGGTGATAAAAGTTCAAAATATTACGAAAATGAAGATAATTCTCTATTTTGTGCTCTCTACTTACAGAACGTGAGGTGTGCACGGAATCAAGTGACAATTAATTTCGTCTCCGAGAGTTGACTGCAGCGGTCTGCAAACACACTGTCAGTTCCTCTCTGAGAACACCACATTACAACACTGGTAGGATGCGGACTGCCCAACACCCCTGGAGCCCGGCAGCGAGCTGTCTTCCGCATGCTCCCACTAGTCTGCGGGTGGAGTCCTCCCGATCAGAACAGTGCATTTAGGGCTGGAAAGGACGGGCGCCCACAGCCACGAATGTCCATTCCTGCCCTCTCTGTCCTCATCCCGAAACTCTGCTTGTGAACAAACGGAGCCTTAAAGCTGGTGCCAGGATCACATCTGAGGGACTCGGGCTGAAAGCCAGCTGGAGTTGAGCCCCTCAGGGATTGACTTACGGAGTTCAGATGTGCGTGGATGAGCACGGCCCTGATTATTACCATCCCAGGAGTAAAAATTCCTGTATTTATATGTGACGGGGGCAGAAAAAGCACAGAAATAAACTAGGAAGGAAAGGAATGGAATTCATTCCGAAAGTCACAGCAAGTCTAGCATGCCCATCCTCAGAACAGCACGCTCGCTCCCCGTTCACTCTCCAAATCAAATCCGGTCCCGACAGGAAAGAACAAAGTCCTCGGAAACTCTTCATCCTCCATGAGGAAAGTCCCAAACCGTTACTGACTTCAAGACCCTCCGTTACCGAGTCCCCTTTTCTACCACCACCGCCAGGCTGGGGAGCAGCAGCCCGCAGCCCAGAGTGGGCTGGGATGCGGGGTCAAGTGTAAGGACTAAGCCCAGCCTGAGCAATTTAAAGATTTACTGAGGGTAGAGCAGGGCTGGGGATGGAGCTCGGTACAAAGACTCTGGGTTCAACCCCCAGTACCAAAAAAAAAAAAAAAAAAATTTAGATATCACATAACGATGCTTGTTGGCTATATGGATATGGATAGAAGATACCACCATGAGAAGCAAATCGAAAGCACAGTTTCCAAGTTAAAGCAGAATGGACTAACTCTGGAAGGTAAGTAGAATTTCCCTGCTGGACTTATTAGCTCCACTATCTAAGTCACCCCCAGGGGAGAATTTGGCACTGATATAGGAATGCTAACTTTTTTTTCACCAGAGCAGAGTCTAATCAAGTGTGTAAATGCTGCAATACACCAAATGGCAGAGGAAAATTAATGTTCCTCTTGTGGGTTCCTAAAGGGTCTTTCTACCGGGAAGAGTAAGGATCATTAGAAACAGTTATGTGAAGCCCACGGACAGAGGTCCCCGGCTTTACGTGAAGGTTAGAATCTGATGATGTCGCTTTTGATGCCCTTGGGATGGAGACGCGGGGAAACCAGCAAGTCTTGCCCGCCATCACGGGGCTCAAACAAAAACACTGAAAATTAAAAACCACCAGCTTATAATTCTCAGGGTTGTCTGTATTCCAGGGAGTTAATTCTTCCAAAATCTTTAGAAAATAAAAAATCGCACACACAACAACTGTGGAGGCCCACTGCTCCCCTAATATGACACACAAAAGTGGAAACTACGACACCACTCGGAGCAGCAAAAGTGGCAACGTCACTGAAAACCCTGCTTCTTTGACCACGAAGTTGTGGCTGCCACTTTTGTGACTTTTTATGACACATCAACTTCTTTGATTTTCTGTGATCAGAAACACTTCAGTGGCCTCCATCAGGATCACAGGGTGTCAGCTTGGGTTCTGTGCTGTGTTGATCGTACAACGATCACCGAATTAGAGCGAGTGCGAAGTCTCCTCTACCTGCTCATCAAACTCCATTTTGGCATTTATTTTTCTTTAACTGTTAGTAAAACTAACACACACACATAACTAAATGTTATAGCAAAAGGCCTCGACCTCTGCCAGATTTCAGCTGGGAACACATTTTTATGGCCTGCTAATAAACCTGCTGAAAACAGGGCTTGATCATGGAAACCCGCCGGAGCCCTTAACTACAGTGTGCACGGCTGTAATAAAAAGAATTAATGTAGTCAATTTGTACTACTGTTCTTGGAACAAAAAACCCCATTTCAACCAGAGTCTTTTCAAGAGGTGATTGGCAGCCCTGTCCATTTCCCCTCTGCAGGGCTGTCAGGAGTCTTCAACATGATAATAAGCCTGTCACCATATTCAAATAGCCCCGTGACAGCATGTTTTGTGAGTGTGACGTCCACTGCAAAGGGTCTGTCAAAAAGCACCTTTCAGAAAATGAAAAGAGAATGCTTTCCTGATGATAAACCTAATTTCTCCATAGATAAAAGAGTGAGATTTTTCATCAGATTGTGTCAGTGTTGTGTTGCATTTATCTTTGCAAATGTTCCTGTTTGCTTTTTTTAAAATTAAAAAAAAATTTAGATTTGTCAGTGACGGTGGATGATGATGAAACACTTTTTGTGCTCTAGGAAATCGAGGCCATCCTGTCGCTAGAGAGGAAGAGAAGGAGAAGAAGTCCCCGTACTTTTTCGGTCACATTAAAACCGACGAAGAGCGGAAGGCTCACTTGCTCCCGGTTGCCCCATGAGCTTCCGAGTGTGGGACTCGGGTTCCTTCCCCGAGGCCGATAGGCCCTAAGAAAACATCCTTGGGAAGCTGCTTCCTTCAAATCTGCCTCCGCCGAGTCACTTCCTCTGTGCACAGGAAACCCGCAGCCAGGTTCACGGCGCAGCGGTAGCTGCTTCCTCAGGGCCCGCCGGCTGCTTACCACCTCGGTCCACTCTGTGTTTAGGGGACCGGGAAAGTGTGTTTTGTCACAGTTCAACACACTAGAGAATGCTGTGTGTAATTAGGATGTTTCCAAGTACTATTGTGGAGGGAAAAATAATTTTCTTTAGTTATCAAGAATTTCGTTAGAAAGCCCAGGGTCTCTAAAACCTTCTTTACTTCTCTTCCTTTGTTTACCCACTACAGTAGACCAAATCTCAGTGTTCTGCATTAATATGGAAACCTAATTTAGCCATTTTCCCAAAGGAGATAGGTGCAGGCACATATATTCATGTAATTATAAAAGGCATATGCACAACGTATGTATATATGACACATGTCAAACGTATATTATTTGACATATACACATTTGTATATTATAGATAAAATACACACGCAAAGGTACATGTATGTGCATATATAACTTATCTACGTCCAGGCACACACAGTGCAAAGGATGTTAGAGTGTCTAGTCTTCAGGAATGTTAGTGGCTCAGACTTTAATGTAGTTCACCCACATGAACCCAAGGAAGAGCGGGGAGCTCTCTGGCTTTGATGGGGGACGAGGTGGAAAGAGGGCCGGGATGAGGATGTGGGGGACCAGAGGCAAGCAAAGAACTGTCATTCTCACATCCTGAGGTGCCTGAAGACCGCCTGAAGCAAATAAAGACATGCACGAGGGTCCTGCAGGCGAAGAAGAAGAGAAAAACATAGAAAGAGATGTAAATCCAACACCTACTTTCACTTCATGCTATAAGACAACACCAGAGCCTTGTATTTTGGAAGTTACAGACATGCTCTCCAGCACACTACGAACACGTGACTCAGCTCACCTGTATTAAGCTCTCCTGTATTAAGCTACACCCAAACACTGTAAAGATCACAAAACGATCCTGGCTGCAGCTGGTGGCTCATGGATACAAGCCCATTTTTAAAGCAATCTTTCCTTTCAGTCCTCTGACATATGCGATTTATGTGTCTGTGTGTGGCGATGGCACCTGAAAACCCCTCATGACAGGAGCAGGGATAGCACTCAAACTGCCACTCCCTCAGTTTCCAGAAAACACCGGCCTGGTTACATCTCCTCTGAGCTGTGCAAATGTGTAACATGGGCCCATTGCATCGGCCGATCAATTAAAGAAAATAATTCTGCATTTGCAAATGTATCATACACATATAAAGTAGATGTAGCTAGAGAATTTTCTTAATTCAAAATTAATACATGGGGGAAGCAGAATATCAATCTTTGCAATGCGGGTTATCCGAAATACATAGAGAGGGTTAAAATTTAAGACACAAAAGAGACTCTTTAAAAGTTGGATTCATCTTTACTAGTGAAAAATTAGTGAAGCTACAATTACTGAAGAGTTCCCAGTTTTACTGTCTGTTTTCATGCCAGGGTAAGAAAAAATAAAAAGGAAGAAAAAAGGGGAGGGACTCCCCAGTATTGGCGAAGTCAACCCCTGAAGAAAAGGTAAGAGTAACTAACTGAGCATCAGCAATCCCTTGGACTGATTTAAGTTCATCTGGCTTTGTACAATATCCTGTCCTTTTCCCTAAATGTTCAGGCCACTGGCTTATTTGGGAATTTAAAAAGAAATGAGATCTCAAACCGAGCTATCCGCAACACACAAAGCAAATTCTAGAATCTTGAAGACTTTCATTGTCTCTGAACCCCTCATTAAAGCTGAAGAAATGCTGGGATGGCATTAAAATGAATGCAAACCGTTCGCAGCAATCTTCTGCTCACACCACCTCCAAATGAAGGCAGGCACATTGCATAATCCAGGCAGCGAGAGCGCCTGACAGGCGGATGATTTATGCTCATAGTCAGAGGAATCGGAGGGCCTGCAGCGGAGACAGCAGGAACGGGGCGCGCTGAGGCAGATGCTCTCCGCAGGCTTGCGGGGCCGGCGGGCTCCAACCAGCTCAGGCGCAGCCTGCACACTTCAACGCTGAACCTGCCGCCCGGGCTGTGGCGCCTGCACGCGCCTCCTGCGGTATTCCACGCAAGGCACACGAGCGCCTGCACCGCACACCCTCACACGCACGGACCCAGGAAACCTCGGCCGTGATCACCATGCAGGGCAAATACTGTGTGGCCCGGTTCTGCAAACACGTAGCCCAGGTACGGGGAGGAATGACAAGCCTTCCTAACAATCGGATCGATAGTAAAGACTGCACTGTGGGATTAGGAGAAACACACCTCAGCAGAAAAGCGACACTCCTGTCAATTATATTAATTATTTTTCAGATACATGACATGCTTTCGTGACATTTGATTCTGAAGAAGCATTTGAATATCTGAGAGGGCGATGCGTAAGGGGTGGACAAAAGGAAGAATCCCCAGTGGGCTGAATGGCTTTGAAATCAATCTTCAAACTAGTTTTCCAGAATTCCTCTCCGTGCACCAAACAATAACAATCTGGTAAAGATTATGGTATTGGTTAAAAGGGTAGATAAACCTAATTACTGCTATTGACGACAAATTATCGCCACACCGATCCAACAGAAAGGATTAGCCAGCAGTTTGCTGAGAACAGAAATTCGCTGCATAGCTCTGTGTGCAAGTATAAAGATCACATTTGCACTGCTCAGCCCAGAGTCTGGAAGGCAGAGGGCTTGCTTCGGGCGCCAGTGAAGGCAACAAGCAAGCATCCAAACACACGGGCTTTGGGTTATGTGGGAAGAGCGCGTCTTTCCTTCCCACTCCTGGGTAGGGTCAGGAGAGCCGCCCATAAGAATTAAAGACACGGCCATTCCTTTAATTAGGGAACAGTGTTCAAAGACTTGCAAATTCCCAAGAAGCCACTTTGTGAAGCAAGACTTCCCAGTGTTCTGCCAGGGAAAGGTGGGCGGCAGGCTTTTCTTTCAATGCTCCACCTCTGAAAGAGAATTTTTGAAATGAACAAAACGAAATAGATTGTAAGTCATTCCGAATACCTCCGGACTTTACAGTGCTCCCCAGAGGAAAAACTCAAACAATCTGAAGTCTTCACAAACTGCATCCAAATCCTTTTTCTAACTTCATTAAACCCCAGTACTTAAAAATCACTCGCAGCAAGTGAGTACTTTAATTAGAGACGAGACCGCAGAGCCAGTGTCCACAGAAGCCCCAGGGTGGGGACAATCTCCGACTCATGGAGGCAGTAGTCAAGCGACGAATGGGGCACTGGGCCGTTTCCTTGTCCCCAAAAGACAAGTGGGGGTGTGGGCTGGGGCACCAGAGAGAGATCACGTTCTCCTTGCACCTCATCAGCATGTGGGTAGTTTGCCATCGTCTGTGCAGAAAGCGGGTTTTAAGTGAATCAGAGGACTGGGTCACTGGCACTACGTAAGCCTATTTCTCCTTTTGGTTCCCCTTCCCGTCCTCCTCTTCCCCCACTGCTACTAGAGCTGAGGCACAGGCACTGAAACAGGACTGGGGCATCCAGGTGGCCCACGGACTCTGAGATGCGGATGCCGATCGGACGACTGGACGTTCTAGGGTCCCTGGCAGGTGGGCGGGAGGGGAGCGAGAGGACCGAAGCAGAGCCGAGGAGTAGGACTCCCAGCGTCCAGTGATTCATCTTCTCTTCTTCCCTGGCTGGGATAACGACTCGGGGGCAGAACTCAAGACGGCAAGGAGAGAAGTCCCAGGTTCCAAGCCAGCTGCAGCTTCAGACCCCAGGTGTTCAAAGGCTGAAGGCAAAGGACAGCAAGAGAGTTTCCGGGAACGACACAGCTGTGAGATGTCCCAGGTGAAGGTGAAAGGCCTTTCTTCACCGAGGACTCCTGCGTTTTTCTTCCTGCTGGACCTGAATGAACACATTAGCGTGCGCAAAAGTAACAGTAGATGTCATCGAATGCGCCTCAAACAAACTTAGGCCAAGTGAAAAGTGACCCCGGACGCACGGTCATCTGCTCCTGGCCCATGACAGACTTTCCCGCTGTCCCCCACCATTCACCAAGGCGTCCCTGTAATCCCGGCAGCTGCTGCTGACCCCACCTGTCACCCTCAGAGCTCCCACACACAGGCCAGGGCCGGGGGCTAGAGTCACGCAGCGATCTGCCAGGGACCTCTGACCCCATGAATCAAGGAGAGAAAGCACCAGGAAGACAACTCGGGCCTGCCATGAGCCTGGCGCTCGGTCACTTTGGAGGGGAAAACATACCCAGGAAGATGGTATTCGCGGTGAAGCAGATCTGATTGGCCTCTGGCCTAACTAGGTAAGGTCCTAAACACGTGGGCCGCAGTGTAAGAGTTACGATAATAACAACAGCTCATACTTATTGAGGACTCTCATTTGTTAGACACTGTGTTAAGCTTTTTTTAAAATTTGTACTTTATTTTTTGGTGCTTTGAGACAGGGTCTTGCTATGTAGTTCAGGCTGGCCTCGAACTCATGGTCATCTCCTGCCTCACCTTCCTAAGTGTGTGCTACTTTTAATGCGCTTTAAATACATTATTTTATTTGCTCTTCACAGCAAACTCTGTAGACTAGTTGTTATTACTAACACCACTTAACAGATGAAGAAATCGACCCTTCAGAAACTGGTTAGTAATCGGCAATTTAACAACTCTAGATTATTAGCAGATTCCATGATCTTACTAAGGTGCTACAGGGAATAATATGTTTCTAATACTATCCCAAATGCATCATCTTCACTTTTCATATTTACCAAAGCTGCGGCTTTGTAAGGTATCACGCACCCTCCTAGAATTTTGTAATGTGAGAAGAAATGAGTGATCGTCTTTTCTCCTCCATTTCCCTCAGACTCCAGTATCCTTACCACACCCAGCCCTGAAGGAAAATGAAGGTAAAACCAAAGAAAAAGAATAAGGCCACGTGCTGCAGCACTTCCTGTTGGAAGGCTTTTTATCCATAGGTCCGTTCTCCTCTGTGATCCAAAAAAGACAGCTGGCGGCAGCCCAGCGCTAACTCGGGCTCCAGGCCATTTGCTGTTTTCCAATGTGCAAATCGCTCTGGTCTCCCAGGACTATTTAAGAGTCCAAATGACTCCAGCTCCAGCCCCTTTTGGGTTCCCAGCGAAAGCTGAAGCCTGGATGGAGGCGGCTCGTTAGATTCTGTAACTGCGAGTCGGGCAGGAAAGGTGAGGAAGGAGAACTCCCAGCTTTATAAACTCAGGAACTTTCAAAGAGGCCAGCTCCCAAGTGGCATTAAAATAGAAACAGAATTACTTGTAAAAGCTGGGGGATTTTATTCTTTCCTACCTTAACAAAACTTCTGATAGATTTTTGTCCGCTGGAGCACATAACCAAATAGTTAAAGATTTGTGAGATAACTGGGAGATTCTCTGACATTTCTTAGGCATACAACGTTTGAATTGAATTTCTGTTCCTCTTACTTTGTCTCCATTAGGGAAGTGTTATTTTTCTACACTGTCCCCTCCAGTTCCTAATGAATGAGTCTGCTGGAGGCCTACAGACACACACAGAATTGTTGAGAAATGCACTTGTCCAGAGACCACAAATTTGGACCTGCTGACCGACTGCAGAGAATGAAAAGGATGCTACAAACAGACAACGAAATCATCAGATAACAACCCCGATGGCCTCTTGGGGACACAGGCTGGGCCCTGGCAGAGTCTCTACCGCTAAACAATAAGCCGTGATGGTCTACACGGAGGGCTTGCTGCTGAGAAATACGAGCAGCTCGTATCTGATCGAACCATTTCTAAGAAAGGGAAGAAATATTCTGCACAGAAACGTCGAGAAATAACACGTGGTTCTGCGGTGAACAGTCCGTTCAGAAACCGGAACGCTTTCCGGATGACGGGGCCTATTTCGGCGTCTAAACGGGGAACCGTTCTGGAGTTGGTGGCGGTGTGGCCACCAAGGCCAGCCCTGAAGTCGAGATCTCCCGGATCACACGTGAAGGCAGCCAGGAGCAGCAGATTCCGTGTGACTTCAGCGACATCTCACCTCTGACCCTCCGGGAAGATCAATATGCGGAGAAGCAAAGGACTTCACTGTAAATACCAGCACAGCAGTGGGCTTCGGAGTCTGCGCACGCCGGCCGAGACTCTGGCTTTAACATTTACTAGGCGTTTGATCGCGGGCAAGTTATTTATACTGGCGATTGGAAACAGGTTTTAGTTCCTCATTTATAGTCACTATCTTACCAAATGTCTATGGGGAAGCTGGATGAAAAACAGTATCATTCCTCACGGTTTCTTCTTCCTTCTCAACATCAATTGCTATATTATCAGAGCAGTCAGAATGAATTCAATAAAACCTGACTTCCAAAATACAATTCTGCCGTGGTCATGCACATGTAAAGAATGTGTTCATAATTTATATGCAATTATTTTCTGAAAACAATTATGAAAAACTTATTCCTGCGCCCGTTATAAAAATGCAACCTGAAAGTATCCCAAAGTAGGCTTCATAAAAATCCAAAGAGAGAGAGAGAAAAAAAAAAAATCAGTGATGCTTTACTGATCACCTACTATGTGACCATCGTTGTATTAAATGTCAAGAAGGACAGAAATAAAATAGACACAGATCCTGTTTTCAAATTGTTTATGCTTTGCTCCATGAATCATATTAGGAACTGAATACTAAAAATTAACATTACCTAATATTTTGAGTGCCATGAAAATCACATACATTACCCCATTTAAGCCTCAAAATAATCCTATAATACATGCACATGATGTGACCAAAAATATGATTAAAATATTAATACCTCATCATACTCCCTTTACAACTGCACGATACAGTAGGTTGTTATACAGTGGATGTTTAAATTTTAAAAATTATTACAATAAAAGGCACACTGCCATTAATCCTCCTAGAAATCCTCCCCTTGCTCTGGACACACTACCTCATTGTTCTTGCCACTTTCTGAAGCAGCTCTGGAAGCTTTCTTTCCTGAACATATTTAGTTGTTCTGTCCTGGCTGCCTCAATGTGGTAAACTGATTAAAACATTTCACCTTTCACGGTCATTAAGAGCCAGAAGTCCCAGATATGGATCCAGGGGACAAGGTGGGCAAGGACAAGCTGCGATGTTTTCAGTCTGCCTCTCCTTGGGTGGCACTCAGCAGCTGCGCTCACCATAGTTTTGATCACACCTTGCAAAAACACTCACGAAAGAGGACTCCAGACCCGCTTCAGAAAGTGGTGGGAACAGGGGAGAAGTGCGTTTGAAGTGAGGGGGGTTCTGAAGGAGATTAACATTAGTGTGTCTTTCACTGTAATATTTTTACATGTGAACGTTCACCATGTTTTCATACGATTCCCACCGCAGTTTCACAGGAAGGCTCAACAAGGTAAAGCGGCCTGCCTGGGACAACACGGTCACTGTGGTAAGCAGTCAAGTCTGTCCCTGCAGGGTGCAGTAGGGCAGCCCCAAGCATGTGGAGCTATTGAATTTAATTAAAATTAAATAAAGTTAAAAGTTGAATTCTTCACTTGTATTAGACATTTCAAGGGCTCAATCGATAGTCACAGACCTCTCTGTTCCCGGAGCCCTTGCTGTTTATCTGCATCTCTGCTTCCCGCTCAGGAAAACGTGACGTTGCATGTTCAGCTGGATGAAGCAGAGTGTCAGCGCTGGTGAACTCTCGAGACAGGGAGGACCCGCGTAGTGCTAAGTCACCAGGGCTCTGAAAGGCCGGCACCTTGGCAAGGGCAGGGCCCACTCATCACAGTCACGCTTTCCTCTTCCTTCCTCTTCTTTTCTCTTCCTTTCTGTCTTTCTTTCTTCTCTCCCTCTCACTCCCCCCCCACTCCATCCTTCTTTCCTTTTTCTTTGAGAGGCAGGTCTCACTCTGTTGTCAGGCTGATGTAGAACTCGTGTGCTCAAGTGATCCTCCTGCCTCAGCCTCCCAGTTACCTGGCACTAAAGCTGCGTGCCACCCTGCCCAGCTTCGCCATTTTAGCTTTTAATTTCTAGCACTTTATAAAGTCGGCGACATGAAGCCTGCCCTCTGAAGGCACTTGTTGAATGGGTGAAGTGAGGATGGATGAATAAAAGGAGACGAACTTAGAACCCTGTATTACTTGGGTTGCCAAGAAGACAGAAAAACAGCTCTTGGTAGAAATAACCTCACCCCACCTCTAGACAATAATGAAGAATGAAGTACATTTCCGGGATAGAAATATTTACACAGGTAAACCATGAGGCAAGAATCCAGTTCCCTTTCAAGTATTTCCAAGTTGTGCATGGATTGATAATAACCTAAGACTGGCTAAGGTCAGAATAACTGTCATTTAATTGGCTTTGAATATATTAATGATTATGATAACGTTGATGCCAACGAGGCTTAATGGGCCTGGAGGTAAATGTCCAGGAGAGCAGAGAGGTGGCCACGGGCCCTGAGTCAGCAGGGGCGTCGAAGGAGCCTGTAAAGCTTGCAGTCACCAAGTAGTCACTCAGCAAAGGTATGAGGAATCTGGCACTTAGAGGAAACCGGTGGAACAAAAAGTTACGGAAAAGGCGGGTGGACAGGCAAGGCGAGGGGCTGAACGTGCCCTGGAAGTCACGCGCAGGGAGAAACTTAGCAGGTGGGTATCGGCTGGACGACCCGGGGAAAGCCATTAACGAAGGGCTCAGGTGGCCTTCAGGGAAAAAGACTAACTCGCGCTGAGGACAGAGAGGTGGACCAGGCAAAACAGACCGGCCTTCCTCAGGGGCAGCAGGCTGGCTCAAAGTGAGCACAGAGTGGGAAATAGGACAGAAACCGGGTCTAAGTCAAAACACGCATGAGTGAAGCCGGATAACGTAATTACCTCAGTTGTACATATTCTGCCTCTTACACTCCCCACAGTTCCCCGAGATGCCTAAAAGCTCGAGTAATAAAGGGTCCAGGCACTGAAAATTATGATCATGTGGCCTACACAGAAAAGACTCAGCAGATGCAAATGTAATGCTTGAGAAAAACTAGGGAAGAGCCTGCGATCCCAAAAACGATCTTTAGGGAAACAGACAAAGGGGAATTGCGGAAAACTTCTCCCTTTAGGTCTTGCCTTAGGTCCCCTTTCATCCCAGACGGTCATCTACGAAACCAGAGGCTCTTCCAACAGTGAGCGACTTTAAAATAGTAGAAATCCTGACAGTCCGGGGAAAGGTCTCTGCCGCACTTGCTGCTTACAAAGCCATTTCCATGTCACCGTCTGGGAATTCGCGATTCGCACTGACGTCAGCTCTAGAAAGCAATTCTGAGGAAGAATGAGGACGAGCTCCTGCTGCGGTGCTCAGCCGAGCCCTTCACACCTCAGAGTCGCTGGCTGCGCCCGGACCGCTCGGTCCGCTAGGGTGACGCTGAGGAGTGGCAGGTCCCCGAGATGCGCCGTCGTCGCCACAAAGCCGCGCTGGCTCCCAAACAGCACAATCTGCCATTCACTCCAGCCTGGTTTGCCAGGAAGCCGAGGCTGGGCTCCCCACCACGCCATCAGGCCCGCGGAATCTGGCGAGCGCTGGGCTCTCTGGCCGCTGCCAGCTAACTGGCTTTGGGGAAGCCGCTGACCTACTCTCCCCGAGCGGCTCTGCGAACCTGGAACCCAGCCTGTCTCTCATCATTGATCAACCCTGGCCAGGCCAGCTGGCGTGTTCCTTCACAGACAGCTTGCCTTAGGGGGGTTGCTTGGTAGCTCCTCAACCTACTAAGTGAGAGAGGGGGAGGGGGAGGGGGAGAGCGAGGGAGGGAGAGACAGAGAGAGAGACAGGGACAGAGAGACTTCAGAGCAATCCCCCATGCTAACACGTACTACAGATGGAGGAGAACTCTCCATGGCTTAACCGGAAAGGTAACAAGTTTGGGGACCTAAAAGAAATAAAACCATGAAGGTTTTCATTAAATAGGCCTTATTCAACTGTATGCCAGAATTTCCTGTACATTGAATTTCAGCGCAGTGTCATCAGCATGGATGCCGCAGGGAGAGACATGTGCATCTTGGTGACAAAGGAGAAAATGCGTAGTCTGGAGCCTGGCGGGAGGACACTGCCCAGAGCCCTCACACCCCTCGGCACCTTCTCCCTGCAATGTCGCCACCCCAGCAAAAGTCCAAGCGGGCCCTCAGGGCTCACTCCTTGGGGGGTTCTTGTATGATTCAACAGGAGTAAAAATGTGTACTAGTAGAGAAATCTTGGCTTCTTATTCTAAGTTCACAAATAGAAATGACAAATGAGTACAATCAAATAAATGATTAACTTTTAATAGTAGTCCGATTAAGCCGGGAGGAAGGGAGCATGAAGACCCATTTCTTATGATTTCAGGTTTTCCGTCCTCGGTGACGATTGGAGAGAGACGACTGATCCTGCTGAGGGACGTCTTAGTGCTGCGTTTGGCTTGCTTACGAGAGGCCGTGATCGGCTCGTTTCCAGAGTAACTACATGCGTGCAGGCGCTTGCACGCCCGTGTGTGTGTATACACGTGTGTGTGCAAAGAGTTAAAACGGGCTTATACATGTACCAACTCCCTGCAAGGAATCTAACCAATGTGTAATGCAAACCTGTACTAATAAAAATTAAAACTGAAAAAACTTGTAGCAGCTGAAAAAATATAAGCAATAAACAAAAATTGAATATATAAGATATATATACACATATATTATATATATGATTGTTTCAGGGATCCAGGAGTATGCAGAGCCATGACCTTCTAAGAGTGCACAGATTATAAGCAAACAGCACTGAAACACGAGGACTTTAATTCTCCCCTTTTATTAAATGGACAAAATGAGACTACCCCAGGGGCACACTGTGGCCATGCCTCAACACAGAGGCGGCGAAGATTCTCAAGTCGGGGGGTCGAGATCACACCTCCTAGCAGGAATGTGGTTCCTGATTTGTCTTCTAGCAACACCCCAAAAAGTGAACTAAATCAAAAAGAAATGTTTCTTCTCTGCGCCAGTCTAAATTTAAACAAAATGCCATACATTGTTGGGCAAAGACACAGACCCCTGAAACGGGATTTGCCGGAAGCGGACAGCTCGAGTGTAGCGACCTTCCTCTGTGGTCTGACTTCTCCAGCAGCCTGGGCTGAGGGTGGCGCGGTGGCGCGGTGCTCGCCCAGCAGGCACCAGGCCCGGCTGCAGCCACAGCAGAGCAAGTATTCCAAAGCTCACCCCGGGATCTGAAGACTCCCGCAGCAGGCCGTCTCCACAAGGGCTCTCTGGTCACCCTCATACCGCACTTGAACTTGATCCCCAAAACGCTTCTCACAGTGCCGGGACGCCTACTGCCCCCAACACGGTGCGACCCTTTCTGGAAATTAAGTGACGAACTCGAGGAAATGAGTTCTGATTTACAGAAAAGAGGGGGTTACGCAATCAGTCCTGTGTGGCTCCGGTATCTCCTAACATCCACAGGCCCTGGAGACTTCAAGCCGAGCAAGTACCTGGCTGCTCCTGTAGCTCACGAAGCAAAACCGTGTGAAAGAACTAACTGCAGGACACAAGAGGGAACCGAAGCCCCTGTGCAGAGCCCGGCTCCCTCCTGCTCTGGGCAGAACCAGCGAGCATCAAAATCTCCCTCTGTGAAGGGGGGATCCCGCAACCCCGAGGTCCCTGGAAAGGCCTGACAAGCAAAACTCAAACCCAACCGAAGTGCGTGGCGGACTCCTCGTCCACATTAGGCTCTCAGGGAGATCTTGTCAGTCTTACCTTCCAAATCTTGGCTATTCATGTTTAGACAGACTCTTTCAGTTTCACATCAACAAAATAAAGAGAAGTTGTCATCCGGTAAGGCAGTGCCTGTCCATGGAACAACTTTTTGTGGCACCTTTAATACATTCCCAAGTGGTTTAATGTCAAGGCAAAGCTCACAAAATATGCTCTTTGCTATCGCTCATATTGTAACTTGGGAGTTTCGTTTAATACCCTGCATTAATGAGAGAGCCGCTCTGGATAATATTACAACAGAGTGCAAGAAACACCCGCGAGGTCAAGGTGGTTCTGTGAACTGTCATCTAACTCAGAAATATTTCCCTTGAATACCATTAAAGCTTTCTCCTTTTCTTTGTTCTGCTTTTTGAAGGCGGTAGGAACCCAAACTTCCCTACCTACGATTTCTGTTTTTGACTTGGCAGCATCATGATGTTAGACTTGAGAAGAAGGAGGAAAAAAATCACCTTGCCGATGTCTTCAGAGGATTTTACAAAAGAGATTTTGTGAGGATAAATTACTAAGCAGGCTGTTTAAAGAAGCACAAACAAATCTGCTTGTTCCTAAATGACCTGAGTAGCTTTGGATTGTTTAAAGAGAGCCTACCTAGAAAATGCTACACCCTTTAAATGGCCATTTTATTAAAATGCGAAATCGGAAGCAGAAGGGTAATTAGACAAGTAAGTCGCTCCCTGCGGCTCCTGCTGATAGGGCAAAGCCGAGACCCTGGAGTCCCACCACCATCGATAAATCAAGACCCACGCCGGGGCTGCGACAGAAGAGTTCGGGGATCATTTTTCTCTTTCCTGGGGGCTCCGGACAACTGACTGGAGAGCTACAGTGGCATCTAGATGAATACATGTATGATCCGTGGTCTCTCAGATACACGTGCACACATGCGTGCACACGCACGTGTGTGCACACACACACACGTCTTCTCTAAAGAGTGGGAAACAGGACCCCACCCCTACACTGGTGTAGCTCAGGATGAACAGGGCCTTCAGACTGAGAATTCCCTAAATGCAGAAGAAGGGGGCTACCTCCCTCTGCACCCTCTGCCCATTTCTTCTACTTGAAGGGTTCCTACATTTTAGGTCAACCCTGTAAATCTGTGAGTTAGAGAAAAAATTGAGCATCTTGTAATGCACTAAAAAATCTCAATGGCTTTGAGATGTGGCAAGCCAGAGAATTTAAACACGCATAGATGAGCCCCTGTGCACACGTGTGACCCCAGCTCCTTGGGAGGCTGAGGCAGGAGGATCAACCTCAAGGCCAGCCTGGACAATTTAAGGAGCTGCTATCTTAAAATAAAAATTCTGAAAACAATCTGGGGGTGTAGTTCAGGAGTAAAGTGCTTGCCCAGCATAAGCAAGGGCCCAGGTTCTGTCCCTGGTACCTCAAAACAAACAAAAAAGCAAACGAAAACACATAAAAACAGTGTCTTCGCTCCTGCCCTTCGGAGCTCCCAGCTCCCCAGACCACTGCCGCTCACCCTGGCCCAGCCACACTGGGGCCTGCTGAGGTCCTCTACGTCCGATCCCATCCTCATGGGCGTCTCTCAGGGCCCCACTGACTCCCCTCCCATGGGGACCCCAGGGCAGCACCTCCAAGAAGGCTGCTCTCCCCTTCTTGGAGCCATGAATGGACTTCAGAGAGACACGGATGGCCTGTAAATCCCAGCACTTGGGAGGCTGAGGCAGGAAGATCACTGACAGCTCAAGGCCAGCCTGGACTACATAGTGAGCTCAAGGCCAACCTGAATTACAGGGTGAGACCCTGTTTCAAAAAACCAAAAAAAGGGTTTGGGATTTAGCTCAGTGATAGAGCACTTGCCTATCAGGAGCAAGGCCCTGAGTTCAATTCCCAGCACCAAAAATAAATAAATGACAAAATGAACAAACGAAAGCAAAAAATAAAATAGAAAAGGGGGAAAATATGCAGAAATAACAGTGAACACCTCTGTAATAGAAACATATCTTAAAGAGGTCAAATTGAATAAGAAAATCAAATAAAGGTGTCAATAAAATCCATAATAATTATGTTATTTATTTTACTGGCATATTTTCCCCCAGAGGAAGTGTTTAGAAGGCATTTAAAATTACATAAGCTTGCTCTTTTCCTCTCTGTTGTCAATATTTTTATTTTTTAAATGTAACAATAAAACTTTAAATAAAATGTGACTGGTAGCAATCCTAGCCATCTATGATGAAATTTTAGAAGCCCACAGAAATAAAACTGTACAGACTGCACTTCAATATATTGACAAAAGACAGTAAGAAATGTAGGGAAAAGCAGAGGCAAAGTCTTCCAAGCACAGGCAGAATATATAATCAATACTTCAGTCCCTAAGCACATAACTGCCTATTCACTGCTCTACAGTTCCTTTATCACTTCTGTTGACTTTGAGAAAAATTACCTAGTTATTGCTCTTCTAGAAAAATGAAAAGCACTCAAGGAATGTTCAATTCAAACAAAATGACAAACTGGGTGTGATGGCTCAGGCTTGTAACCCCAGCACTCGGGTGGAACTGAGGCAGGAGAATCCCAAGTTCAAGACCAGCCCAGGCAATTTAGCAACTTAGCAAGACACTGTCCATCATCAATCAATCCATCAGTGGGCTGGAGACGCAGCTCAGGGTGAAGGCCCTGGGTTTAATTCCCAGAGCCAAAATAAAAGAAAAAGAAATCACAAACAGCACAACTCGCCCTCCACATCTAGCAAACTATCGCGAGCACTGCAGCTCCAACCGCACCCAGATTACCACCGTCACCCTCAGTACGGGCATCTTGACGCCATACACTGGTGCGATGCTTCTGCCAGGCATCGTGCCATCTTGCAATAAAACCTGCATGATTTCAGCTCTGTGTGGATGGAGACAGACACTTGGAGTTAAATGGAATTGCTCAAAATCACAGTGTTAAGTAGTGGAAAACTCGGAATTAAAAGCTAAAGAGAACCACAATATTTTGTCAGGCATATGGGAGAAGCTCACTTTATATTCGTTGAGTTTTACTAAAAAACTCATTTCGATCCTCAGTTTCTCCTGCTGGTCTCCTCCTTTCTTCCTTCCCCTCCTCCTCCTTTTCCTTTCTAATAGAGGAATAAGTTACCCTTTCTGCAGCTAAACCAGTCATCGAAACCATTCCTCACCTCTAATGCTGTGAGCAAAAACTTCGACTCTGGTTGTAGACCTTTTTCCCTTTCTATGTGGTTGTTTCTCTACCTTTGGTCAGACATTGAAATCAGATTGCCTCATGAAATTTCTGGGCAAATTGCTCCTTTATTTATATGCTTCTTTAAAATACTTTGCAAAGCTGGGGATTTAGCTCAGTGCTTAGAGTGCTTGCCTTTCAAGAATAAGGCCCTGAGTTCGATCCCCAGCACCAAAAATAAATAAATAAATAAACAAATAAATAAACTAAATACTTTGGAAAGCACCTGCAAGGCACTACTCTTGTCAAAGGACAACACATTTGAGAAGAACTTGGGTTAGTTAGTCCAGAGGGTTTATATAGATTAATAATATATACATATACTATCCAGAGTATCTTGCTAACCTGTGTGCATGCACACTGAAACTCCTGGTCTTCACAAATACCTCCACAGCTAAGTAAACAAGACTTAAAGAACTATGTAATCTATAACTTGCTGCAAGGCCAGGAGGCAAATCTAGGGCCAGGGCTTGAATCCTGGTCCATCTGACACTCAAGTGTGATTCTGGCTGGCTCCGCCAAGAGCAGCTGAGGTGGACCTGGCCCTTACTCTGAGCCACAGGCCTGATAAGCACTTAGCCTGCAGTACCTCTTTGTTTGTTGGTTTACTGGCAGCACTATGGATAGAAATCAGGACCTCCTGCATACTAGGCGAGTGCTCTGCCAGTGAGCAGCACTCCTAGCCCCCCGTAATATCTTCTTTTT